>JANHGN010009508.1:0-21618 GCA_024605025.1 Megaceryle maxima
AAAATTAAGTTTTAACAAAAATATAGAAAATATTAAAAAGTGCTGTATTGCACATTGATACATTTAAGCTGACAACATGTCAACACTTTCTAAATACAACAAATCAAATACTGAATATATAAAATTGGTAGTTGAAAACTAAGAAACAAAATGGCAAGTCAGACCTTGAGTCTTATTAGCTACCTTTTCTGTCTGATGCTGTAATACTTACACAAAGCAGCTCAGATTTTTACTTAAAAAAGGTCTGAGCGATGAACACAGATGTAAAGAATAAATGTGGTGATATCAACATCTGGTAAACAATTATGGATAACTCAAAATTTGGCCTATGGTATACTGTACTATAATTGTCTGCAATTATGTCTTTTAAAACACAACATACTTTTAAAAGTTTCTATGGAAGGAGTCAGTTGAAGCAATAATTTCATTTTAAACATTGTTCTGAACATTCTTCTCCCATGAGAAAATATTTTCACACTCTTTTTTCGTGTGGAAGATGAAGAAACAGAAAGAAAAAGACTGATTTTTGAGTTCCTCTTTCTCATTTTCCAAGGCCACATCTCCTTTGTGACAATAAAACATTTCATTACATCAGCTACTATCTGAGCATGCTTCTTATAATAATAACTATAGGAATATTAATTTTTATTAGATGTTGTAATGATGAACCTTCTTCAGTGGTCTACTCCTTTAAGAGAGTAGGATTTAGACAGTGCTGGTCCTAGAAATCAGAAGAACAGTTTCAAGGGACTATAGAAACACACAAATGACTGGTAGAAGAGAAGGATTTCAGACTGGAAGAAAAAGGTTTCCATGAGAAAAATGAGTTTGGAGCTGTTTATGTGTTATTCACCTGTTAGTAGCTATTAGTGGGAAAGTAAGTAAACAACAAAACAGTGTCTTCAAGAAGCCAGACAGAATTCATGCATGAAATAGGATTAGACCATTGCCCTCTGTAGTTAGTAACTTCGAAAGGCTTCTCCTTTGAGGCTTAGCTGTTCAGAGTACATACATTTTCAATTTTCATGTCAAGACTGCTGTTCTGAAGAAAACTATAGTTAAATTAGCAGGTCTATGTCTGAAATGCGGTCATCAAATTTGTAAGACAAAACAAAACAAAACAAAATAAAACAAAACAAAACAGAAGGGGGCAGGGCTGTCATTTGGAGAAGCTGGAAATGGTTACTTTGTTTACTGGAAAGCAGAAGGAAATGATGGTAGAATCAAGCACAGGTGCATGGAACAGGAGAGAGACATGGAAGTGTCACATTGTGAGGGAAACAAGACATAGGAAAGAGCTGAGGAAACTGGTATTGGAAGCTGGAGTAGGGAAGATGAGGAAACAAGGAGGTACTGCAGGGAGAGCTGGAAAGCACTTGGAAAGAATCAGAGGAAACTTGCAACAGTCTCTGCATAAATAAATTAAAAGTCGTAGCAATCACAAAGGACAAATTTATCTAAAATTAGGTTTCACTTCTTTGAATACATACTTGTTATAGACTTGCTACTGTTATTCACAGTGCTTAAATTGTTGATATTTTTATTTCTGGGCATAGTTGCAGCTGAAGATATATTTGAATGTCATCTAAAACCACACCCTAACAAAACACATTCTCAAAGCAGAACTCCTCTCTCAGCAGCTAATCAAGACAGCCACCTCAACTCCTTCCCTCTTAGTACAGGGGGAGAACACTTCAAAAAGGCTCTGGGAAGCAAATATTTGATTTAGGAGTGGGTATTTAAGAAAACTTGGACAAAGGCAGCTTCCCTCCCTCCAAGAAAGCAGAGTAAATTCAGCAACTAGTGTCTAATTTACATTTAGATTGACTGTGATACTGTGAGAGTCTTTCAGGTATTAGTAGGTTGTGCCAAGAACGTGGTTAGTGATTTCTATCACCTTAAAAAGTCTCATGACACAATGTTGCAACCCAATATTTATCATTTAGTGGTATAAACGTTGACAAAATGTCAGACTTAAAGGTTTTCTAAACCTCTCCCTCTCTGCCTTCTTCCCACCCTCCTAACCCAAAATAGGTTCCGAGGGAAACATACACACTTAGAAACATACTTACCGAGGCAAGTATAAAGACCCTGACTTATCCATGCTAGAATTGCAAGAGTGATAAGATCTCCAAAACTTGCTGCTATAGGAGTGGCAACATTGTCAGGATTAATTCCAGTCTTCTTTGATCCAACAATAACTCCAACCATTATTATTCCTAGATTCAACAAAATGACAGTACAGTAACCATATCTACAGTTGTAATTCCACAGAAAATTCCAAGATAACAGCAATTTCAAATGATAAGTAAGAACTCAGTGGGTTTGTCCCAGGATGATTGTTCTTCCCACCTGACTGATACCTGTATTTTTAATTTTTATTGGTTTGTTTTGTTTTTTAATTACAGGATATATATAAAAAACCACAGTAAGTGCACACACACAAGAATCAAGAATAATCTGTACAAAGAACTATTTCACTTATGATTAGAATTAGCATTATTGAAATTCTAAATCAGCCGTTTCCTGAAGAAAAAAAAATACGCAGTGTAATTTTTCTACATCCTATTAACTTTAGCTGATGGAAATTTAAATTACACTAGGCTTAAAAACAACACAGGATTAAATACCTCAAAATCTGGTATTGTGCAAGATTTCCAGTCACGGGCTTAGCACGAAAAGTCAGGAAGCTACATCATAAACTAGACAACGTATAAAAATGTCACTTGCTATGCAGTTAAAACACTTTAAATTGAGGATGTTGGTTTCTGGTTTCTGTTCATTTTTTTTTCCTTTGAAGAGCAACAAGAATTTTTTAAGATGCATTTCCCTACAGAATGCAAACAGCTACTAAAAATAAAATTCATATTGTTATTGCCAGTCTTCTTTGGCATAACTTGGGTAATTTCCCTCTCATCATACAATACACCTATGAGCTTCAGCTGTGAATACCATCCTTTAAGAGATTTAAAAAACTTTTTGAAAAATTGATATGATAATGTTCATGTATTTTAGTAATATTATGTATCATAGGCTACATTAGGAGTTCACTTCCAGAAAAACTGCCTAAAGAGTAACACTCCTTTAAATTCTCAAAAGAAAGAACATAAATGATCCTGTAGAGTCACAATATTTCAAAAGCACCTGTTTCACCTACAGGAGGATGAAGCTTAGAAAGTAATTACCTGTGCTGGCCCATCACCAAATAATCACAATTTTCGTGTCCAAGTTATACATGAAAAGTGGAAAAAAAATGCACTTGTGTTCCCCACTTCTTTTGCTGCTCTTAATTCTACATATGATCAAACTCAGTGGCTTCATAGTCAGTAAATAAAAGTGTGTGCTCTTAATTCCATGCAAAAATGTAACAATTTTATAATTTTCACATAAGTAAGCATATCAAATTAGTAAAAAAAATAAAAAAGAAACATTTTACTTGACTTACTATTATTAAGACTAGTGACTATTTTCATTAAGATTATGTCACAAGTACAGGTACATTTTTCCCCCCTTATGTCCATTTAGTACCCTCTTTAATTGTTAAATGTTATCTGACAGTTGGGAAGAGAAGATTAAACTAATCATACCATACGGCTCCAGACAGATATTGGCACTGTTTGCACAGGGGGACTTCAATTTGGTCCAAACCCTTCACATAACAAGTCAATTTTTTCATTTCAGATACAAAGCAGAGCACAAACTAACATAAAAGCAGCATGGGTAGCCAAGAAGTTTGGATTCATCTGTGCTAATATCCAGACTCACTTGAACTTAATTACAAATTAAGTTCTACCTGTTTAATACTAAGAATATATTTGCATATTAATAGAGGGCAAGGGAGAAAAGTTCTCCATCATATTAACTGAAATCTAAACCCCATACTTTTTGTTTCAGATATGCTCAGGAGGTCTTTTCAAAGAATGTGTCAGGAGAGGATTGCAATATGTAGCCCTATACGGAAATTATAGAAGGGCATCCTATCCTCAGCTATGTTTCAGACACCTTACTGGATTTAAGGAATAGCAACATAACATGCATTCAGCATCCACAGAAAAGGAAATAACTGTTAAAAAAAGTACAAATATACACCTTTTACCTTGTAAAAGAGAAGCTATGAAGGCAGTTGCCACACTGCTAGAACACAGAAGGACTGAATGATCAAAGCGGTATTTGCCCTCTGGAATCCAGCCCAATATAACTGCTGCCACTGCTGCCAGAAAACCAACTACTGTGGCCTGAACCTGGAAAAGAAAAAGAAGGTGAATAGTTCTTAAAATAATTGATAGACTTAAGAGGACTACAGAATTATTTCCTATGATTCTTTCCTCCTGTCTACATTTATTTTGCAAGGTGTAAAGGGAGCATGCTTATCCACTTTGTAGAGATAAATGATAACCTTGCATGATCAAGAAGAAAATTCTTAGCCCAGCAGAGAAGGCTTTACCAGCATTTCAGAGACTCAAGAAAAACAAAAGTAAAATCAGGGAAAAGAGCTGGGGAGCCAGGAGACAAAACTGAAATGCCTAAAGAGGGTCCTAAGCCACTTAAAACAGCGAAGTCACATCAGAAACACTTCACCTTGGTTTTTGAGCATGTTGTATTATAACATATGAACATGAAGTCATTCTTAATCTTAAGAAATAATTGCTTCAGAGAACAAACACTCCTTTCCTTAAATAACTAAAGCTATTTAAAATATTGTTTATTATCCAAAAGCTCCACCACATACTTCCTTCAAACATTGACTCCAATGCAAATACAGCAGTGAAAACATTTGAGAGATCAAATTTAAAAGGTTTTGCCAAATCTGAAATTTTTCTCTAATCATCCTCGGATTCCTTCTCAAAAAGAACTAGAACGGAAATACCTTTGATACAGTCACAAAGAATACTTAAATTCTTTTTCTGATAAATATAAGTTCATACTGTTTCAGAGAAGAACTACAATGCTCAAATAAAATAGTCATGCAAACACTCAATATTAAGTATGAGCCAGTGAAGTAAAGCTAGTTTCCCATTAACGCTGTCCTTCTCTATACTTTAAAATGTTTGTGATGGGCTTATTCAATTACTTTTTTCACTTACAACAGCTAGTCAAGTAAGTCCATTATATTTACCTGTTTTAAAGCCAAATTGCCAATTATTAAGTTCCATTTCTCAATGGGAGAATCCATTTTTCCAATATTTACCTGTTAAAATTACAAAAGAATTTTAGACATTGGGTTTTAAATTGTATTATTTGAAAATGCACTAAAAAGGCAGAAATTCACAAATGATTCAAGGCCATACAAAAAGAAAATAAGATATTTGGAAAGCAAGTTAAAATCAAGCTCTACTTTTTTCAAGTCAAGCGTTGCTGTTGATTTTTAATTGTACTTACAGTATCTATCAAAAGGTAGCTAAACTTGATGCAGCTTTACATAGTAACTTAAGTTTAATATGAGCTTACTGTGCAAGATATACTAGCCACCTTCCATTCCAGGAATGCCCAAGCACCACCAGTGATTAGATCAGTGGCTAGGAGGGAAAATTCCCAGTGTTCAGTCCCTTTAGACTACATTTATTTCTGTGGTCCTTAAATTCTATGAGCCAATAGAAAAATCTGTAGATACATCTGGCTGTGGACACACACATTCTCATACCAAATGTGTAAGGGACTGCAATAAAAATAACTGCATAGAGAAACTGCAAGTGTTTATGGAAAATCAGAAACCACATCTAATACTGTTTAGTACTCTAACTTTTCATTTATACAATACAGCTAGAGACCTAGGATGCTGTAAATGATAGAAGTCCAGTCCTACGGCAGTAGCTTGAAAGACAGCAAATGAATTCTGAGAAATTATAAAAGTACATACATATCTTTTATGATGTATTTCCTACTTTCACTTATTTTTGGAGTTGGAGGATGAGATGTGAAGAAAAGTACATAGCACTGAAATATGATTATTTTTAAAATAGCTTCCTTTTTGACATAACCAACTAGTTTTTTACATGTTGAGCATACATTTTAGTGGAATTTTTTTCTATAGAATACAAATTTATAAGATAACATACTTCTTAAAACACAGAAAGTCTTAAAGAATATATTTTTCATCTTTTTGATAATTTCTTTCCAGTTGGTTTTACCTACATTTCTTTTCCATTTTATTCCATTTTGTGATAGTAGTAACTTAGGAGGAAGAAAGTATTACAGTAAATGCTAACTTAAACATTTAGACATATAAGACACTATCTCAATCTACACCATAAATATTTACAGTGTTCAAAGTACAGTCAAAGCTGTGTAAATACATGTATTAAGTTTAAATATTACAGCAATCTTTAAGGAAGTGAAGATAAAAATCTCTTTTGCATCCTTATTAAATATATGTGCTAAACTAATGAAATGCCAGGCTATGGAGAGCTTCACTCTTTTTCTCCTTTGAAGAGGTTTTGGAAAACTACCCCAAAAAAAAATCCCTGTTAAAGCAGTAATCTTGTTAAATGCTTGATCCAGTCTAAAAGTCAGCTGCTGCCAAATGGCATCATGCTTCTCTTTCCTACTATCAGCTACACGTTCACATTTTCTGTCTTGAATCAGATCTACCAACTTCATGAATGAGTTCACAGTAGCATAAATTTGCTTGATAGTTTGATGGAAAATGCTTTTTTTTTCTGGAAGCAAATAGGGTTTATCTTCCATAAAATGATCTGGTCCATCACATGCAATCATGAACACACACTCTTAGGATTTGAAAGGGAGAAAAAGAGCAGGAGCATTCCTTTCAGCTGCAGATTTCCATAAAGATCAAGTTTATTGTGATACTGTGGACCTAAAGAAAATGTTTGTAATGTCATATGGCTAATGCCTAATCCTGATAACACACAGTCATAACAAGAGTCTGCGTGAGTTTACAGGGATGCCCAGATCAGTGGTGTTCTAGTCTTGGTTGGTTTCTTTGGTTTTTTTACTTCCTCTTACAAATCGAAAAAGGAATAGGGAAAAAAGGCAACAGTGTGAACAGAGACAATGAGAGTAACTGAAACTACAGAACAAAGCTGAAGAATACAAAATACACAACATAAATATTGTACTTGAATCAGCAGTTGACCTAAGTACACCTCACACAGTTATGCCAGCACAGCAGTGATCTTGCATTAACACTAAAACCAAAGCAGAAGTAGATTAAAAACACAGTCTTGAGGTAGATTTTGTGAAATTACTGATTCTAAAGTGCATGAGAAATTGTGAGTGACCAGTAAGAAACAGCTAAAATAGGAATTTAGGCAACAAGATGAATGAAGGTGATCAGACAACACTGAAATCAGATGTATTATGAATAACAGAAACTTGCTAACAAAACATTACTTTCTGACTGACTACATAATGACAATGAAGTAAAGATAATTAGTTCACAGCTCCAAGAGCACAGACCTGTCTATAAATTCATATGCAATTATAAACTAACTAAGCAAGAAGGGTATGAAGTAGCTTGAATGATTAACTCTCATGAGAAATTTCCTCCTCAAAAGGTAAGGCTGTTCACAGGGGCACAGCCTTGCATTTCTTGCAAAGACAGTATCTGGTGGGAGCCAGCTAGTGCTAGCACTAGGGGGAACGTGGTTAACTATCCACTCGCACACAGACCTGTGCACATTGCAACTGGTGCTGAGTGTGAAAAATGACACATAAGAGAAAGCTGGAAGGTTCTTTGCAAGATAAAAGCCTTTTCCCCCAGTTTTTTTTTATGTATAAAACCTATGTCTAATCCCGTTAGCATTATCTTGATAATGCATGATCTATATTGTTCTTATTTTGTACAGAATCATTCTCTTAAACCTCCACTATGCTGTGCACATGCACATACACACACTCTACAACATTTACCACTCACCTCAACTACTCATCTACAACTCCTCACCGATTAGAACAAATTAGAGCCACTACTGGCAAAAGAAAGAAGGTTCACTCAGCTGTGACAAACCTCTACTTTCCACCCTGTGAAGGGTGTCCAATGAACTTGCAATATGAGTAAGGAAGTTCTGCAAGTATTTCAATCACCTGTGTAACTTAGTCATATAGGGCTGAGGGGAGTGGCCTAAACATCATGGTGCCAACTTTAGTTAACCATTGAACATGCAGCCAGTGTTGTGGAAACTTCAGTATCTTTTATCTGTCTGTGTGTGAGAGAGAGGGGGGGATCAGCTCCTTGACTTCTGCTTAACAGCTGATGGATAATAGGAAACAAGGTTAGCATTCCCAGTGCAGAAAACTGGACATTTTCCAAATGTCCCCTCAGAGCTACGAGGTTCATAAATGAGATGGCATTGGTGAGTCTGGTGAAATCAGCTATCATTTAGCCCCAAAAAGAAGTTCTAGAGTTGTGATATGGCAAAGATCATAAGCTCATTTGAGACAAAGAATTAAAGATTAGAATTAAAGAAGTTAACCTCCCATAAGTGGAAGTGGTGGAGCTGATTCTAACCTTAGTTACTTAAGTCTTCAGTATGCACTGGTAGATCTTGGACTTGATGTATTTTTCACTGCACTATACAAGCACTTTCAGTCCTCAGGCCACAAACTGTAGCAGTCAGGAATAGATTAAGCAACAGGTCAACACAAAAAAAAAAGTAAGGTAAAAGTCAAAAGTATTCATGCCTGACAGTAAAGGCAGTAAGGTTTAAACACAAAATATTAAGAAACAGTAAGAATGCTCAGAAAAGTAAGAGCATTTGAATAAAACAGAAAACATGACTGATTGGCTAAGGCTGCCATTGATAAAGATACAACAAAACGTGTCAAGTGTTATGTATGGCAGAATGGACATGGGGCAAAAGTAATCAATTTCTGTAATGGGTATAACACAAGCAAACATTCATAGGATTGCTAAAGCTATGCCTATCACAGCATGCATGTGGGCAATAACTCTATAGAATGTGTTCATTTATTAAGGACAGAAAACTGAGATACCTTGTCAATACAAAGTATTGTAATATCATACAAAAACTCAATGGCCTTAAGGATTACAGGGATGAAAACACATGAAATTCAACAGTAGAAACGTAAGGTCATGCACTTATCGACCAATAAGATTTCTGCCAGAAGATGGGAGTGACAGCTGGAAATAACACGAAAGGAGAAATACTAGAACATAGTGGCTGATCAAAAAGTGACTATAAGGTCTAGATCTGATGCTGCTAGACAAATAAATGTATATAAACCTAGAACATTTCAAGAGCAATTTTCAAGAGAAACAGGAAAGTGCTATTCTACAAAGCCATACTAAGGTGTCATCTGGAGTTATATACACCATTGATCAAACATTTTCCTAGAAAGATTCATTTAAGCAGGAACAGTCAGAGAGTGGGGGCCTTACTGGAGAATAGAAAAATTGCCTTACAAAGAAGAAACACTGAATTAGGCAGTGTCTTACAGAGATATCCAGTTCAGGTACCAGAAATAGTTTACCCACATTATTAGAACATTCTGATTACCATAGTTATTCACACAAAGATAAAAGATGTATGGTAAGGTAATCTGGATTGCTTACCTAGAAAAATGAAGGGATGGAACATCCCTTTAGATGTAGAAAAGAACTATGACAAATATATAAAAAGAAGACATAGAAAAAAACTAATTATGTTATGTTAGTGTTGACACAGCAAAAAAAATGAGTCTCCCCCCCCAAAAAAAATTACAACAAAAAGAAATAAAAATATTTGACCAGAAAGCTACAAAAAAAAAAATCTTACATTATGATCCACAAAAGTCCATAAAGCTAGGAATGCTTTATTTTGGTGCCACACAAGTGGTTTTTAGAAAAGTGTGTTCAAAATGTGCATATTTTATTAGGCCATTCAAAAACCCTCAAGGCCAAAACCATGTGTCAACCTTACAGAGTACGCAAGTAAATCTCCAAAATCTACTTTATCTCTTCTTCATGATGCTAGAAGAGACCGAAGAAGTAAAATTTTGATGTGTGGATATCAGAAAGGGGTTGTCTTTTTAACTTTTCCAATTTAATAACGGATTTAAAGAGCCTCCATAACAGCCAGGTTAAGCAATAAACATAAAACACTTGTGTTCCAAAGATATGTTTTCCTTTTGAAATAAATACAAGCTCTGAAGAGCAAAGGAGAAAAGTTACTTACAGCAGTTGACAGCCGGGATGCCAAGGTCATTTCCAAATTTCCTTTGAGACCAAGAAGTGCAGGAACCAAGATAAAAACTTCAGTAACATTCTTGAATACATCCCAGTGCTATATAAAGGATACAGTGGGAAATATTCAATTGCAAAATTCTCTTTAGACCATCTGCAAAGTATTAATAAAAATCTGTAACTCATAACTTAATCCTCTAAAAACAAAACTCAGTCTTTTCACATTAGACCTAAAAGTTTAAATCCAGAACTGTTATCTATCTAGATAGAACAGATTTATGACTGCATATTACTACTTCAAAGATGAGAATATCAAAAGTAAGAGATACAAAACTTGGCCTTAAAACAAACCTAGTTAAGAAAAGATGTCATTAATTCAAATAATTTTTTTTTCATTACTTTAAAATAATACCAGGTATTATGACTATTGTTGAATTCTCCTTTTAATTTACAATAATATTTTTTTCTTTTCCCTTCCAGCTGTGTAGAAACCTCATATATAAACAGCAAGGAATTAGTTGTCAACTGAACAGAGCCTGTAAGTGAAAAAAACTTATTTCATTCTTTGACTTTTAAGTGTGAAATTTAGAAGAGTAGCTTTTCAAAACTCAGATTTTATAAAGCAAACTCTCCCATAACTTTCTGTGCGCTGACTTTCTCAGCACTGAAATGCTGTGCTACTTTGTATGTCTGTCACTCCATGTATTTAATTTGTAATCATATACCAACTTTAACAAAACTAGCAAAACTGTAAATTGTCTTTGTATTCTGGGATTTGCAATCACATAAATTATTATTTTAATTAAAATAAATGGATTAAATTCCCAAATGTAAGCAAGATCTGAGAATTACCTATATGTGAAGTTAAATATGTATTTACTATGGGGAAAGAATAGACATGAAATTATTTGTAAAAACAAGCTTTGAAAATTTGAAGACAACAAAGCATTCCTTTTCAAAACGTGTTCTGTCACATTTCCAAATCCTGCTTTAATGCCATCACAGTTTAATGTTTAATTTAAGGTGAAAAAAATGTAGCACTAACACTAGCAATTTACTTTTGCCTTTGTGTCACAGCCTCATTCATGGTGAGTGGGGCTGGGAAAACAATAAAGATTAAAAGTAATACAAAAGGAAAAAATCAAGATATACCTTAGTCCAGCCCAAACCCCAGCTGTACAAACACATTCCCTTAAGGGAAGACAGACAAGGTGAAACATTTGGTTGGAAGCCAGTACTGTCAGTAGGCACAATGGCCTCTTTTGGCTAATCCTTACACTGTATCATGCAGTAAATCGTATCTTAAAAGAGTACAAACAAAGCATCTGTAAAAAGATAAATCAGTTGAGATGTAAATGAACAAAGCACACGACTGATGTAAAACAGTGCAGGGAAGCAGGAAAGTTGGCATGTCAATTTTTATTTTTCTTCCTGATATATAAAAGTGTCTTTTCATTGCAGTTGATTGAAGGCCAAGCTTTCTTTACTCTCTCAACATTTTGAGTGACAGACAGTCACCTCTTATCCCTCTTTAACTTTGTAAACTCTGAGTGTAGCTAAGGAAAACCCTAACGCTGAATGAAACAATACAAAACAAAACAAAAGAAAAACAAAGAAGGCAAAACACCAGATTAACTTGTCTACTGTTCTTCAGTTTTAATATTGTGGTTATTTAATATTTTTTGTGAATCTACTTGTACAGGAAGAGAGACTGTGTGACGGTGTTAAACTAGAAACCAGTCCTAAAAATGTTCTGTATCAGTGGGGTCTTAGTGATATAATACTGCAAAACAGGTTTTAAAAATATTAATAAATTTCAGTCTTAAAACTGAGAGAATTTCAATTTTATCTCAACTATCACCAGTTAAATCTGTTACCACAAACCAAGATAATCTGACTTCTCTGGACCTTCTAGAATTCTATTTCAAAGTGGATGTGACTGCAGCCCTGTTCTCACTACTGATGTTTGTAATTCCAAGTGTTCAGTATACCCACTGTCATGTAAAAAAGTCACTTACATAGACCTGAATGACCACAGACCAGATCTACACAAGATTGCATAGACCTGAAGGACACAAGATGAGATAATGCAATGCATGCAAAATACAATGCAAAACTCCTGTGTATTGCAGCATCATCATTAATAACAATTCCCACTTGACTAAGTAAACATTTACTGATGTCAATAGAATTTTGAATCATTACTATATTTCTGTCCTTAGTTAAAGCAGAGAGTAACAGTTTTTATTCATCAGCTTACTGTGACTAAGTGACAACACTTAACCATGATTTGAATCACTCCAAATTAAACACTGGAACTGTTTAAGATGGGTTTGGGAATAAGGAGTTCACAGTAGCAGAACCATAGACAGACCTCAGTATTGTAAACATCTACAATATCATGCATTAGAATTATAAACCTCACAGACTACCTGTTAAAGAAACCTCTTCCAAAGCAAATACCAACCTGTACAATATCCAAAACCATGCCAGCAGAAACAGTTCCAAACCCTGCTAGCAAAAAGGGAACAAGTATCTGTAATGCCATAATACTACTAGATTCCTTGGGTTGTTTTCTATTTCCTTCCACAATGATATCTTCATTGCTGTCACTAGATATGTTGTCTTCTTGTAACATGGCATCTGTTTCTGAAGCATCCCTTCCATCACAGTAATTATAACTGGTAAAATCATCATATTTAGGGCTACAGCTAGATGGGCTGTGTCCATTACTACCATGAAAACTTGGTTCTGAGAAGTGGTGGTACTCTGTGTGTTGTTCAGACCTAACATTAAAATTGTGTCCTGCCGGTTGCAATCCATCTTGCCAGACACCATTCACTTTTTTATGTCTTTCATCCTGGTTTATTTGATAAACGACAGGAACCATACTCAAAAGCAGTCTCAAAAACTTATCAGACTGAATTGTATTAAGATTTATGGTCCAGTTTACAAAACCTTCTCTGTCATGAACTTTGCTATTTGTTTTGGAGATGGTAGATCTACCTTTACAGTTAGTCATAGTGCTACAGAAGTACAGGTTGAAAAGCACTTTGTTCTTCAGATGTCAGTGAAGAAATCTTGTAAATGAGTCACCAAGTTCCACACTCGTTTTTAAAACAGATAAACCAAAATGATCCATTTTTGCATGCAAAAATGTTTTTTCAATGATCTCAGATCTTCAACAATTCCATAAGCATGATGGGATCTGCAAAAAAGTAAAAATTATATATTCAAGCTTTAAAATATTATAACTCTACAGAAGAAATAAGGTACTGGTTTAATTTTTCAGATCACCTAATATCTTTTCAAAGCAAGTATTTGTAGAAATGCCAATCTTCTCCAACATTTAACTGCCTAAATTGAAATAAAAAAGAAGATAAAAAGGGAAAGTTGGTGGGTGAGGAAGTTTCACAAACCGCTGTGCTTTCCAGTGAAAGAAAGAGACAGCAATGCAGGCTGGAAGTGAATTGGTGAGTACCTAGCTTTTGCATTCTTGAAGCCCCTTAAGACAAAGTCTTCAGGTAGATACTGTGTGTGACCCTAGACTTCCAGTGGCCTTGAAGGCACAGAGAAAAAAATTTCTGCAAGGTGCAAGGGTATGGGCAAATGGAACTCACATGACACACTGTGAGGCCACTGTTGTTCTGCCCACCCTATGTTAATGACAAGAAGCCTGGAAAAGTAAGGGGAATCCCCCAGCTTTCAAAATGCTGTCAGAGGTGGTAAATGCAAAGCAATGTTCTGGGTGACAAAGGCTTTATGTGTTGACATTCCCTGCCCTTCAACCCCATAAAATGATGACAGACCAATATTGACATGTATGATTCAAAAGCATGACAACACACGATAAATCATAATAATTGTTTTTTCTCTTAAGCTAACATACAAATAAAGAGCTACTATAAACATAAAACTGGATGTTTTTTCATAAAATACTATAACAAGGAAAGAAGACTGTAATGAAATTCAGAGCCATTAGTCTAAAATAGTTTAAGTTGGTCTAATATAACAATAAACCTACAGTACTATATTCATAAATATTTCATATTACAATTTAATTAAAAAAAAGGTTAGTAGTTACAATAATTAAAGCAAAGGTATTAAAAATCTAATTTAAATTTAATTTTGTATGAAGTGTAGGTTGCAGGTATTCCCTGGAAGATAGGTTATTTTGATGTCTAGTAACGGCTAAAATATAATTATTTGTTCAATATTAACACTAGATGTGGTCAGTTTGTTTTGTTTTCTGCAAATCATGCAAATACAATCTTGTATCTTTTATGCTTAATGTGACTTAATGTGCATTTGTTTCTACTTTGCAATTTCCATTATGGTAGAAAATTAAACAATGATATATTAGCAGTCTCATGCCATTTGCCATTTCCTCCATCAGAAGCCACTTTATTTTCCTCTTCTTCAATTTACTTGTTATGATAATAGTTATGGTAATTTACTAAAAGAACAGTCTTAATTTGACTTGAAGCTTTGTTGACTTGGGTATTTATTACTAGACCCCAAGAATACAAGTAAATGATTGCCATAAACAATGAAACAAAGGTCACGCAGACTCCATCAGCATGATGTGGGATAACACAAATCCACAAGCTCAAGACACTGTATCTATGCAAAGCTGTGAAAACGTATTTTTTCAGACTGCAGGAAATAAAAACAGTTTTATTGTTGGAGGATTGTTAAGCTATGTTTCCTATGAAAATCAGGCTCCTAAGATCATATTGTTTATGTTATGATCTCTATATGTTCCATCCTTTTGTTGCATTGTCATCCAATATTTCTGGAGCAATTTCAGATAGATTTGACAGAAAGCAGAGATGTCAAAGCTTTAAGGAACTGAAAGTCTTTTAAGATATACAAATGTTGTGCCCGCGCTGTAAGGCATCTTCAAGCATCAGGTGGGATGATTCATTCATATACAGTCACAGCAAGTCAACTTCAAAAGTCCTGCTGCTCACGGAATTACTTGGTTTGGTTTTACTGAGTGAAGAGGTGACTTAGACACAGTAGGAAGATTTTTCCTCTACCAATTGCTTTACCCAAGGGAGCTCTGATCAAGGATCAAATATTTTTAAAATCACACTGGAGTTGATTACTTGATTTGGAAAGAAGCATTGCAAGAAAAAAATATCTTTTCTCCACAAGACCAACAGAGGAATTTAAGTAACCAAGATTCCTGCAATATCTTTAGCCATTCTGTAACAGATCATGCTACTTTGAACCTTTCAGCATAAGTGCATAAAAACTCTTAAGTCTCAATTCTAGTTTCCACAAACTCTAATTAGGAATAACAAAACAACTTTTGCTGCTATCCCAAAGGAGCTCGAACCACACACCAAAGGTGCTTTGTTAACTGGTACAGAAAGACAGAAGAAGAAGAGACATTTTTGTTTCTTCCTGGCCTAAAGGTGGCATTATCTATGTAAAAAGAAAAAAATAGCATAAAAAAAAAAGTAATCAGAAGCAGATGTATCATTAAACTATCAACCTAACTATTATAAATATCTATGACAACAGCAAAGAGCTTTATAGACGGATTAAGAGGAATATAAGAAAAGAAGAATTCATGGAAATTGAGGAAAATTAAAATCTCAGGAAGGGTTTAGGCTAGAGTGCTGAAGGCTGCCAACTGATTTATGGCCATGGGAAGTGGCACACTACTTAGGAAGCTTGCCATGGGAACAGCTTTGGATATCTTTTGCCAGCTGAGCTTCAGTTGGTCACAAGAAACATCTAGATTAGAGAAACTTTACGATACGGATTAAGAATGGCATGTAGAGTTAAGACATAGAAGTGTCCACGACAAAAGACATACTGAGAACCACAGGGACGTCACTGGGGTTTTGGGGGGTTGGTGGTATTTCTTTTGAGGAGAGGAGCAACAAATGAAGGATTTTATTTCACTTACTGGGAAATACATTGAGAAAATTTTCCAATAGCTTTAACAAGGCAGAGTCTGGGTCTCATTGTGGTTTCTCCAATACATCCTCCAGTCACATCACCAGAGTGCTAGACCAGTGACTCATGGACATTATTCATTGGTCTGGAACTCTGGCCAAATATATTTGAGTTAATTATCTGTATCTTCCTAACATGGATTTTTCTCTTTCAAGTGAGGGGTTTTTTTTAAGAAACAAATCTTTTGGGAAGACTGTGTTTCCAGAAATGATTTGTTCAACTAGCAAGTTACAAAGGGAGGAAGAGGCTGGCATGGACAGCTAAGAGTTCAATAGTACAAAGCAATCTGGATGCGAGTTGTTTATGGTTTTCTTACCAAAAAGACTTGGAGTGAGCTCATGATAAATGCTAAAACTCAAGAATTTAAGAAGACAAACTGAAAAAATAAACTATACAGAGCATATAGAGAGGAGATAAGGAAGAAGTCTTCTGAATTTAACTATTCATTTCTAAAAACTTGTTTCAAGAAATACAATTTTCCAAATTTCCTGTGATACAATAATTTTATTTTGAGTTACAGGATGCCAACACCGCTGTGTTTCTGGGGGATGAGTTTGGGCTTGTACCTACAAAATGAAGCAAACCATGAAGGAAGAGTATTATCTCAGAGACAAGAACTTCCTAATAAGCTTGACAAGAACAATGCCAATTCCATTGTGTTGTCTAGAGAAGACTTGGCCAGCTAAAGCAGCAAGCCCTACTTGAGTAACTCATATGAAGAAAAGGAGGTAAATATCTCAAAACTTTAGTTCCCAGTTTCTGTAGGAAGAGGAGAGAAGTGAAACCAGTTTCTTGCCATATAATCAGGAGGTTACAGAGAAAGGTGGAGTACTAAAAAAATAAAAGAAAAAAAGAAAAAAGAGAGACAAAGATGCTTTCAGAAGCCAGGAAGCAGCATCAAATTTATCATACCTAGCACATTACATATGAAATGAAAGAAAATCTTGTCTTTGTCACTACAAGCAAAATAATGAGCTATTCCCAGGCTATGAATATAATAATTTCCACTTCTTTACTGTTTCCTAAGTACCTATTTTAATATATTTTTCTTTTCCATCATACATTTTATACCACATAACAATTACTGTGTATCATTCACCTCTCTCAATCCCACAAACTTCCATAAACAAATATAAACATAATGTCTTGCAAACATAAGCAAAGAAGAAATTCAGCCATGCCCTGCTGTTTACTGAAGAAGTGTTCCTGAAAAGTGAGACATTTAGTAATCCAACAGAAAAAACAATCTTACCCATAAGAATTAAGAGAATATACAATGTATATATAGTCTTATATATAAGAGAATATATATATACACAATGTGGAAAATGGACAGACAGGAGCAGATGCTGTGGACCATGAGCTGCAAGAGATGCTGACTTTTGGAAATGGATAGCTGCTTTTAAAAAATCTCAGATATTTCAGCTATGAAACTGAACACTTGGTCATTATCACATTTTTCCATCCTTCACCTTTGGTTGGCTTGATTGGTCTTGATTTGTCTGAGAGAGATAAAGATGACAAAGAAAATGTAACTGTGCAAGAAGAGGCAGCAAGAATACTCTTTGTGATTACCCAAACAAATTGCCAACATCACTTCAGAAACACCTGTGATTCAGTTCTCATGAGAACAGGAAAGAGATGCTTCTTTTATACTTTCACGGGGTTTAAAGAACATCTAGAACTAACAAGATTAAGGAATAAGATTCTTCAGCTAAATTTGATCATATAGTCATTAGACTGCTGATAATTTATTTAAAGCATGAAAACAATTAGCAATGAAATCACCATGCTTTTTAAGGAGCCTTCATATAAAGGAGAAGGTGGAAGAATGGTATGAAACTTTTGCAGAGTCAGCATTATGACAGGCTAAACCAAATCTTTATCAAAGTCTAGGCCTAGGAAAATTAATTTTCTGATTTCTTTCAGAGTTTGGCCAAGAAAACCAGAAAATAATACCTATCACATAATACTGAGGGCTTTCACAGGATCCCATTTTACCTAAAAGCGGTCAAACCGCATTTTTCCTAAAAGCAACCGACATTTTTTTACAGGTAATCTTTTCAGGTAAAAATAATCTCTGCATTGCACTAATAGGTAGTCCACAATAAAATACAATAGCTTAAACATGCCTGTCTGAGAAACACCTCTCAGTACAAGAACAACACTTGGACAGGGATTCAGGAAAGTAATATGAAACACTGATGAAATACCGAGCTTTAATATTTTGCCATAATAAGCAAAGATGAAGCTGGATTCTTTTCTGTCTTCAAAGACTTTTTTTCTGTCTTCAAAGATGAAGCCAAACCTTATTCAAGGAAAGGATGGGAGGTAGTGGGCCTGAACTGAAACACAGGAAATTCCATTTAAACATAAGAAAAAGCTTTTTTTCACCCCATGAGGGTGGCTGAACACTGGTCCAAACAGGTTATGGAGACTCCATCCTTGGAAATATTTGAAACCCAACTGGACATGGCCCTAAGCAACCTGCTCTACCTGACCTTACATTGAGCAGAGGTGGCTGAATAGAAAATTGCCCATGATCCCTTCCAACCTCAACAATTCTGTGAGTCTGTAAACTTTGAAATGTGAGGCTTTGGGGACTGCGTTGAAGTTCAGAATAAGGTGATACTATCTGCTCAGCCTCTTCTCCACTGTTGTGTCCTGTACACCTACATGTTCCCAGTATCTCACTAACATCCTTATCACAACTGTGGCTAATCATTTAGGTTGCTGTAGTAGACATACCAGTAGAAAGTGAAAGCTGCATCATATCACCTCAGCATTATAGAGAGTAAACAAAAAGACTGTATTATCATTAACCATTTTGTAGAATCCAAACCCCAAGGTGGTGTGCTTGGCTAAGATTTTTATAGCGGATACTTAATGTGGAGTACTAAAGACTGGAAAAGAAGCTGAAAATTAACACATGTTGCCCACGGGGCAGATATGTGGGCATTACATACCATTTTGTAAATATTATGCAGTAAACTGGTTACCATGGTGTTCATTGTATGGCAGTTGTATGTTAAATCAACAGCAAAAGGAAAGAAAAAATAAGCATGAGAGGAAAAAAACAGATACAAGAACCTCCACATGCCTTCTTGAACATTAAGACACTGAAAGAGCTGCCAGCCTCAGGCTCAGTTTTCAGACAAGTTTGAGGCTGCTGCATTCCACTTCCTGAACATGGCAGCTTTCAAATCTGGCCCCAGGGAAGAGAAAAGCAGCTGTGGGAAAAAAAATATTAGGTTTGCCTCTGCACTTTTAAGGCAACTCAATTAGAAGAGACCAAAATAGAGCCAGAAACAAGGTAGCAAGGCTGTGCAATGTGGTAAGGTTGCGTTGGAATACCAACACAAATCATATCCAGTCCATCAAAAGCAGATGGGGAAGTTTGAAACATAAGAGCTAATGCAGTCCTCTAGATTAAATAACCAATAGGTACTTACCCAGATGAGTCCTAACTGTACTGTTTGGGATACTGATTACAGGTTTCTACTGTCATCGCCAAGGAGGGATGAATTGCGTATTAGCTCAGGCACTAGGATACAGACCTCACATTGTTTCTTGTGGATACTATCCTAAGGTATTCAAAAAGAAAATGAGACATTGCTGGTTTTCTTTTTGAAGTGTCTACCAGTCATACTGTAGTATTTATGGTTCCAGTTTCACAGTCTTTTTAAGGCAGTATATGCAGTGAATGCTGCCAAAGCAGGTCTTCCCACCTGCTCTCATTTTTTTACCAGCATTACAGAACTGGTAAAGTGAGGATATTTTAGGCTGCCTGCTAAAGCCTGCTAGAAATCTACCTAGAAAATATATACAAGTAGACCTTTTCCAGGTATTTATGTTTTGTTCCTGACATTAAGAGTAAACAATTAACTAGTTGTATATGTTTCATTTATCAGAGTCTGGCTAGTGCAGAGTGGTCTATAATCAAGTTATGGGAGTTAAGAAGACACACAACTGCACCCTAGACAGCAGGGCAGAGGGGAAAGAGGAAATCAGCATAGTCACTGAAATTCAGGAAAGAGACGCAGCTACAAATTAAACGTAATTGAGAATTAAAGACAGAGTAAAAAGTAGAGTAAATCATTAAAAGCTCCTATGTTTTGGCAGAAAACTATGGAAAGAGCATAACTGTACCATCACGTTAATTGCAATGCTTGCAAACAAACAAACAAACAAAAGATGATCTCTGAAGTCTGTATGCATGCTGTTCGGGTACAGGTTCTGTGCTTGTTTAGCCACTGCATCTCCGGTGGCAGATTCTGTCATATTTTTATAGATGCAAAGGTGGGAACAGAAATGCAAGCACATATGGATGTATAGGGTGCCAGAAAATAGGGGCCACTGGGAACGCCGGGCAGATCTTGTGCAGGCAGAGAAAACAGAGAAAAGCTCATTGTCCAGGCTACCTGGAGCAGTACATAATTAGGTGCACATGATGCAAAGAGCTGCAGGGGCTTGAGGAGCGCTGGGGACGGGGGCGGGGGCGGCCTTAACGCCCTTCAGCATCCGTGGGCCGGACGCTGGACACCCGGGCAGGCGGCCGGCGACGAACGGAGCCTGCCCCGGAGCCGGGGGGCGGCTGCAGGGCGCGGGATGCGGGTGAAAGGAGGGCGCAGCGGGAGGCTGCGAGGGCAGGCGGCCGCCTCAGGGCCCGAAGGACAGGGGACGGGCGGGGGCGAGCCTTACGGCACACGGGGGACGTGCCCCACAGCCCTCGGGCACCGCCGGGATTTGGGGTGGGGCAGGAGCGTTGCTCCCGAGGGGCGCAGCGCCTGCAGGGCAGCGCTTGGCAGCTCCGCCACTCGTGAGCGAAACTTTCCCTCCCTCCTCGCCCCGGGGCGGCAGGTAGCCGGCCCTGCCCGATTCCTCTTCCCCCCCTGTCCGCCCCCTCGGGCCTCATCTTCCTCTTACCTGGGCGAGGGCGACGCCGGCAGCGGCCCGGGGTCCCGCTCCATCGCTGCGGCGGAGAGGCGGCGGGCGGGGAGGGACCAGCCCGGCGGCGGTGACAGCTCCGGAGCTAGGTGAGCGCCGCCGCCACTGAGCAGGCGCGGAAGCGGCTGGAGGGCGGGCAGCCCCCGCGATGATGTGGCCCGTGATGCGCAGCAGCAGCCGCCGCCGCCGCCACCGGCGGCTCTGACCCGGCGGCGGGCGGGGGAGGGGCTGGGCGCCACGGGGCGCGAGCCGCTGCCAGCCGTCGCCCCGCACCGCTGACGGGAGAGGACGGGACGGGACGGGGCGCGGCGGGAGGGTCCGGGTCCGCCATCGCTCACAGCCCCGGCCGCCTGTCACCTTGCCACCGCCGCAATGAGGGGACCCAGGGGCTTCTCCTTCCCGCTGCGGCTTCTCGGGACCCCCGGGCAGCCCTGAGCTCGGGGCGAAGCTGAGCCACCGCCTCCCTCCCTTCTTCTCTCCTTCTCTCCCTCCCTCCTCTCTCCCTCCTCAAGGGCCCGGCTGATGCTCCGCAGCCTGCGGGGAACAAAAGGCTGTGG
>JANHGN010009509.1:0-27874 GCA_024605025.1 Megaceryle maxima
GTTTGTTTTTAACATTGCTATTTGAGACATTAAGTTTAAAATTTATACTTACCAGGAAATCTCAGCCTTAAAACAGGTCAGTGTTACCAAAATTCCAGTAAATGAAGAACTCTCTAATGCTCAATTTAGCATTAGAAAGCAGGCATTTCTTTATTGCAGCACCAGACGCACAGGGGATAGTTCCACCTATCCCGCATACTGTACCTGGCACTTGTCCAAGCTTATATCCCCCCCTTTACATACATAGGCATTAGTTTTCCCAGGAAGATTATACATATTCATTCTATTTCCACGAACTAATTATCCTAAATGCATAGTTGTTATGCATCTGGCCTGACTCTCAGGGGCTTCCCTGGGGGGTCTTTGGTGGTCTCCAGTGGTTGTTGAAGAGGGGCCTTGGTGTCCTTTCCATGAGCTTTTGAGGCTTCCTTCCACATAAGGTCATATCCTAGCCCATCTCTCTTTGTAGAATCCTTCTTAACTGGTGTCTGCTAATCTATGCACTCCTCCAGGATGCCAGCCACAGTTGATGTCCTTGATTGTGCTCTTATCTGAGGCCCCATACAACATTTGCCTCCTCCAGGATGTGCCAGTCACAGTTGTAGAAGTTGATATCCTTGCTTGCATTCCTGCCTGAGGCCCCTTACTATGTTTCTGTCCTTGATATATAACACAGGATTTTTCAGAATTGCTTTTATTTTTCAACTAAGTTGCTTCATTTTGTTTATACTTATAACAAAATAGGGGTTTTTTGGGATGGTGTTTTTTGGTAGTTTTGGTTGGGGTTTTTTAACCATATTCTGTTTTGGCATTCCTGAACACTGGAACTAACCTGGTGTTAACACCAGGCCTGGAGGAATATTTCACAGGCCAAGATAAACACACAGGGATTCTTCCCGATAGACCAAGCTTTCTTGTTTTAACCCTATAACTTTACGGTCATAGTCTAGGATATACTATGTCTGTCCTATTACTTTAATTCTATCTGTATTACAAACTTCCTGGACATTTGCTTTCATCCTTACAGAACACTTGTCCTCTTTGTGCCCAGCTGTACCATCACATTGATCTTACATGGCTTCTTCCATAAAATCACAATAAGCTATATAAAGAGACAAAGCCTTTCTATGCAGGAATGATGATTTTACAGGTGTTAGGAAAGCATTAGAAGAGCCTTCTGCTACATGTTCAGTTAGATATCAATGTCTTGCATAAGACTTAACATAAGAGCACATGGCTCACCATTCATTTTGATTGCCTCTAACAAAGTTTCAAACATACTTATGATGCACCTAAAATAATCCATTTTAAAGAATTTTAACATGAATAAATGCTATAAAGAAAAGGTGTACATTGCAGAAGGCTGATATTTAAAACTGATTACTGGAGCACTGCAGAACAGCCATACAGCGTACTGCCACAAGATTTCAAGAAGAAAAAAAAAAAAAACAAACCACCAACAACAGTTTTGCGCTATTTGTGTGCTCTGCTGCCACCTCAGGCTCACGACTTCATATCTGCTCACCCGAAAGCACAGAACCCGCAAACGCCCCACTACAATGTTTGGGTAAAACCAAGTGCCGCAAATGACCGAAACTCTTTTTCTCCTAATCCATCCCGTTGCGAAGCCTCTAAACTCCGACCATCACGCCTCGATCCCAACCCTTACATGGTGCGGAATCCCATGGCAGGCTTACCATGCAATTCTGGCATGCGCGCGGCACCCTCCAGCACAGACAGAGGCAGGAGGGCAGCACGCAGGTGCCAGCCTCGCGCTCATCTGTCCCTCCCCTGTGGAGTGGGCAAAGCGTTCACCTGCAGACTCCTTTCATTCTAACAGGGTTCCTCGAGGTGATGACAATGTCACTGTCTTAAGTGCCTTCCATAATAAAGCCAGCAGCACCAGCATAGAGGCAAACCCAATAAACATTTGAAATAAAACCCACCAGCATCCCAAATTCCTGGTTTTAGTAGTCCCTGACCAGAGACTACCCCATCCTGCAGGCATATCACCTCTATTAGAATTTAATTTTTAAAATTTCTCAAATGATTTTAAGTTGCACCTTTTTGCACACCATGACAGTACGGGCAAGCAGTACCATCACTCCTTGTAAACTAGTTGGACAAAAAAACCCAACCAACCAAAACACCCCCCCCCCCCCCCCCCCACACACACACACAAGGGGAGATAAATACCCCGATAAGAACACTGGGGTTGTCTCAGGTTCATTTCTTCCCATTGGCTCAACCTCACTGATATCTGCTGTCTGTGGGATGGCTTTTCCCTGCGTTCATGTATCAGTGAAACATCACTGATGGTATGAAAGGGCTGGGGGAGCCAGGCTGGGTTCCTGGGGCTGAGCTGGACCTTTGCTGTATCCCCAGGTATGTGGATGGCCGAGTCTTTGTTACTGAGGTGCTCCCCGGGAGCCAGGCAGAAGTGGATGAGGTGGTGCTGGCTGGTGACATCCTTGATGAGATCAACAGCTGCTCACTGAGAAATGCTTACAGTGGGCAGGTGAGTGGGCAGAGGGCTGGTGTGTCCACCCATGTCCCTCTCTCCTACTTGCCATCCTTTCTGCTTCCCCCTGCTCCTCCCTTCAGGCTGGGGCTATACTGCAGAAGCTGAAAGGACAACCACTCAGCTTCTGCCTGCTGCGGTGGCAATGGCATGATGGGGAAGTCTACGAGCCACTGCTGCCCTACCTGAAGGTCCTGAAGGAGAAGGAGCCCCAGTTCCAGCTCCAGCGCTGCCCCCGGCGCAGGGGTGAGGGGGAGCCACAGAAGCTGCAGGGGGGCAGGTGAGCCCGATGTCACAGGGAGCCCCCAGACTGGGCTGGGGCACCTGGCATCAGGGCAGCCCTGTGCTCATGCTATCCTCAGTCTTTGCTCAAGGGGCCAAAGCTGCCCCCATAGTCTGGGGGCTTTGAGCATGTTCCCCTGCAAAGAGCAGCAGGAAGATGGGGGTGGGGGGTGTCTTTGCTCTGATGTCCCCCAGCCCTTTTCTCCCCAGGCTGCTCTATAACCTGAGGTATCTGGGCCGGACAAGTGTTGGGAAGGTGAGGTGATAGGGGCAGAGATGCGCCTAGTGGTAAATTGTCTCTTCTGGGTTTCTTTTCATATGCCCATGGGTTATTCCCTTCTTCCTGCTCCATTTCAGTATGGTGGCAAAGAGGTGCTGGATCAGGCCATCCCTGCTGTGCTGGAGAGGCACTCAGCAGTGCAGGTAAGCTATGGGGCTGAGGGCATCTCAGGAAGGGCTCAGTGAGAAAACTGCAGGGAAATGTGGGCTCTGCCCAGGGATATTATCTCCTGCTGGCTCCAGGTTGACTTGGCCTGGCTGAAGATTCAACAGCCTGTACCCCTGTCGGATTGTTTTTCTGGTTAGAAGCATCTCTGCAGCCAGGATAAGAAAGTTCATTAAGGGAAGAGGGAAAAAAAACCAAAAACAAAACAACAACAAAAACAACCCCACAAATAAAAACAAACAAATACCACCACAAAAACAAAAAACAGGCACTTGCAGGAAAGCTGTGAAGAGGCTGAGCCTTGTTCCAGGGGTGCTTTAGGGCTCAAATCACTGTTGCTTGAGCCTCTGGGGAGTTCTTTGTTGAAAAGATTCTAGTGTGAGGAGAACTGGGTGGGGTAAAAAAAAAAAAAGGCAGCACAGAGACTACTTGAAAAAGCTGTGCCTGGCTGTGCTTTGTCACTGCTGCTTTTTGAATATTCTCTCTCTTGTAAGTGTTTCATTAAAAATAGAGCTCAGGTGCTGTGATGATTGGGGCTTCTTCCCTCTCCATCCCCATTCAGGAGGTTTTATTTGATGTGAAGGAAGCAGAAGTCCTTGTACAGGAGAAGCCTTCTTCTAAGGTAAGCAAGAACATCTGTGTGAATCAAGGCTGCTGAACTTGCAGTGCGAGGAGCCTGGCTGGAGGGGTCGTGGGGCCAGTTTAAACCAGGAATGAGGATAACTGGGACTAATTGCATCTCCTTCCTGTCCCCTGTGCAGCTCCTGTGCCGCTACCCCTACCCCACAATCTCCTGCGTGGGACGCTGCACAGACAGGAGCAATTTATTTGCCTTCTGTGTGGCGTAAGTGCTGCCTGTGGGCACTGGGAGGGGGGACACAGAGGGATGTGCATCTTAGAAAATAAACAAACAAGCGCTGTCCAGCCCAGCCGCGGGGTCTCTGGTGTGGTTACAAGCCAAGGCTGGGCTTTCAGCGTGGCTTGCTCTGCTGGCTAATGTACGCGTTTCCATTTTTAGCACTTCCCCAGAGAGCCCTGACGGGAGCACGTTTGACTGCCTGCTGTTTGCATCAAGTTCTGAGCAAGAATGCGAAGAAATCATCAGGAGAATCGGTAAGGGAACTGTTTAGGTCTTCAGATAACACAGTGAGAGTGTGGAATACTGAGAACTGCTATCCTGGTCCACCACAAGCAAGATCTAATGTAATTTTTTTTATTATTATTTATTTTTTTTTAGATTACTAAGATTAATAGATAGTTTGATGCAGTTTTCTGGTGGGGTTGGGGTTTATGTTGTGTTTGGTGGGTTTCTTTGTTTGGGTTTTTTTTTTTAAAAAAAAAAAAAAACCAAAACCGGTAGACAATGATTTTATTTTGAGAACCAGCTCCCAAGCATACCCAGATGGTCCATTGTTTCCACTAAGAACTTGGAGGAAATCTTGTTTTCGAGGGATGTTATTTTAAAACCTTCTTTTCCTGCAGGAGCCCAGCCTGCTACTGCAGGTCAGCACCAAATCAAGGATTTATAAATCCCATCACTTGGAAGTCTTATTTTTAACCTAACTCAGTGCAAGTTGCAGGGTGGTTCCCAAATTATGTGGCCCCTGGGTCACTGAGAACCCTCGGGTTTCTTGTGGGGACATCCCTGCCTGGATGACCTACCTGAGATCATAGTGTCAGCTGAAGTTTGAGACAGTGCTTATCTTTGATCTGGGCCTTTAAAGTAATGAAGTTTATAATGTAGATGCAAGGAAATATTTTTCTTTTTTTTTTTTTTTTTTTTCCTCCTATAGTGAAGGGGGGGAAAACCCCCAAAACTTGTTGAAAATCTAATCTCAGCTCATTTTAGAACAGGCTTTCAGCAGCTCTGTGGCAGATGTGATGAGTGTTGGCCAGGGGCTGTGCATGTTCCAAGCATGCTTGGTGTAGTGCAGGACAGGGCATCAAGGAAGTTGTTGGTAAGGAGCATCTCTTCCTCCAGCTGCAGGGTTTAAGCACACGGAGTGGTTTGTGTGATAATGGAGCCCTGGCTGCAGCCCCAAGCTCGGTCTGGCTCCACCCCAAGTGACACAGCACTGACACCTGGGAGCAGGAGTTGGGATGGTGGTCAAGACATCGTTGCAATTGTCTGGTCGGCAAAGGGTGGTAATAGGCAGCCAGGGCTGATGTGCCACCTGCTCTCTGGTACAAACCATTGCTGCTCTTCCTCCTGAGTTGCCACTTGTGTCACAGCACCTTTAATTTCACTGAAATAAATCAAGATGAGCTGGCTGAACTACTTGCCTGTACTATTTTTCTGTGCCAACTCTGCCTCACCGGTGCAGCCTGTTCTGAGCTGAGGCAAGCTGGCCTTACAGTTCAATTTAAATGTTAATTACCTGTACTTCAGCTGTAGTCTGAGCAGCTCTCCACTGCCACAACCCAAGGTACAGCTGGTCCCAGAGGCTTCTGAGGGAGCCAGACCTGTCTTTAGACCAGAGCCCCCCAAGGGACTCTGAAGTGATGGTTTCAGTCTAATCCTGCTTGATCTAAAAAGCTTAGATGGGAGTTCCCTTACTCCAGCTGCTCAGCAGCCCATATGCTCACAGGCTGTGTAATTAGTCTCTCCACTGCACTGGTAACACTGGCTGCTGTTATTAACTGGGACTTAGTCATGAAGACAGGGCCCACAAAAACTCCCCCCCACAGCACTGAGGCACTGCTCAGGGAACAAGCCAGTGGGTGGGTGGACCTGTCACCCCCCCAGTATAAACTTCCCTGCATCTACAGGAAAGGAGGGAAGAAAAAAAGTTGGGTTTTAGAGTTGTGCCTCAACAGCCAATGCCAAGAAGCAGGGGGGGAACTTTAAAAAAACAGAACCCAGAAGTCCCCCTGCAGAGGCTGCTGCCTGGCCTATGCCTGAGAGGCTGTTCCTCCTCTGCCCCACAGCTGCAGGGCTCAGCTCTCCCTGGCCAAGAGCAATGACTCAGGCTACGAAAGCTTCCAAAAACCTCAGTGGCCAGGGCAAGTTCAAATTAAGTTGCCAGAGCAGCAGTCTAGGATCAGAGGCACCTAGGGAAGCCAGGAGGAGGAAGCATCTTCAAGCCCATACAAACCAAATGACAAAGAGTCCTCACATGTGAATGTAAAACATTTAATTTAAAAATGTTGACACTACAATATATAAAATAGCTATTATAAATGCACATAGTGTATTCTATAGCTGCCAGGTTTACGTTTTTAGGAAACTGTAAGTTACACTGTGGTTAAGACTTGTAGTTTCACCCTCTGAAAAAGTCCACATTTGATCACAGTGATGTATGGTCAGACTAACAGCCCCAATTGTTAAACACTTGGATCAAGTCATAACCAGTTTTATTGCAAAAGGACCCTGTACACATTTATATCAATTCTAGTACCTTACAAGTTTAGCTACCCAACAAGTCATTAACATACAGAAACATGCATGAGAAGCAAGAAAGATCACCCATCCCTTCTGCATATTAGCAACTTGTCACTCCTGAGCACTGAGGCTCACATCACTGAGGTTTATGTGAACAGTCACTTTTAGCATTCATCCTGAGTGAAAGATGGAATGACTTAAGTACAAATGCAACATATTATAAACAATTTCTTACAAAAAAGTCACAAATTAAAACCAAAGTATTTTACAGAATTTACTACAAAACACCATAAAAACAGCCTTCACTTAAGCCCTCTCCCCCCGTATCCTGCGAGCCAACTGGATATCTTTGGGCATGATGGTGACTCTCTTGGCATGGATGGCACACAGGTTTGTATCTTCAAACAGACCCACCAGATATGCTTCGCTGGCCTCCTGTTTCAAGAAGCACAAGAAGAAATGTCGTTAGAAACCCTCAGCGAAGTGTACACTCAGCACCGCGAGCGCCAAGGCCCGGCAGGCCACTAGCAATACCTGCAGCGCACCGATGGCTGCACTCTGGAACCTCAAGTCTGTTTTGAAGTCTTGAGCGATTTCTCTGACCAGCCGCTGGAAGGGCAGCTTGCGGATCAGCAGCTCCGTGGACTTCTGGTAGCGGCGGATCTCACGGAGAGCGACAGTGCCCGGCCTGGTTGGAGGAGGAAGGAGGGAGCGGATGAGCCGGGGCGGCGGCAATGCCAGGCCGGGCCGGGCCGTGCCGTGCCGGCGGCCTTACCTGTAGCGGTGAGGCTTCTTGACGCCACCGGTAGAGGGAGCGCTTTTCCGAGCCGCCTTGGTGGCCAGCTGCTTGCGCGGAGCCTTCCCCCCAGTGGACTTGCGGGCGGTCTGCTTTGTACGGGCCATTTTTCTTCACTTACCTACGGAGACAGGCACGCGTGACACGGGGCCCAGCTCTCCCCATCCGCGCGGCAGCACGACCCGGTGCGTCCGCCGCCCCGCCATCCAATCCCCTCAAGTCCCCGAAGCGGCAGATGTCGGCGTGCTACCCCCCTCCCCCGCCGCCGAGGCGGGCAGGCGGCCAGCGGCCTCCCCCGGGACGTGGGAGGAGGAGTCACGGTTCCCCCCCACCTCCGCCCCGCTTCGCGTCGTGGCCCGACCGCTCCCCTCCCCTGGGGAAGCGGACTGAGTCACGCCGCCTCCTGCTTCCTCCCAGGCCACTCCAAAGGCGGGGGGGATGGGAACCGGCCATGACTCAGGGCACGTAGGCAAGGCCCGGCCTGCCTGCCAGGCTTTAGGCGAAACCAAGGCCGCCAACGACCACACGGCCCCACCGCCCGCCACGGAACGCACCCGCCGCTTGCCACTTACCGCTCAGAGGAGAAGAAAGCACCGGTGCCGGTAGCGCTACGCACCGTAGCCTGCGCTGCTGCTGCCACCACGAGCCGCTCCGCACCAAATCACCCCCTCACTGCGCCCTCCCCGCCGCGGGGACAAGCATTTTATAGAGGGGGCGGCACACGGCGCGATGACCTCACGCTGCCTGGCAGCAGCGCACCCTTTTATTGGCCGGGGACTCCGCCGGCGCCGTGCCGTCACTACACACAAAGGCCGTGCTCCGGTTCCTCGGCGCTGATTGGACGCAAGCCCTGCTTCTGATTGGTTGTTAAAGTAGGCGTCCGATTGGGTATTGTGAGGAGAGAAGGGGCCAATCGACGCTGGGCGGGTGCTCTGCGCGCTGATTGGACGAAACGGGGCACGGTTTGGATCCTACCCTTTGTTGCAAAGCTCCACAATGGGAAGTCAATAGGAGCGGGGCGAGCGGCAGCGGGGCGCGGCGGGGCGGCGGGCTCCCCCGGGCACCCCCCGGCCGGCCCCGGCGGCCCCCACCGCCTCCCGGCCCGCCCTCTCCCCCCCTTCCCCCGCCCCCGCCAGAAAGCGCCTTTCCTGCTGCGAAGAAGCCTGGCGGGGGGCTGCGAGTGGCGAGGGCCGGGCCAGGCCGCGGGGCCGGCCGGGGGGGGCGGCGGGGCTCTCTCGCCCACAGCCCCCTCTCCCGCCTCCCCCGGGACCGGCAGCGCGGGGAGCGGCGGCACTCGGGCGAGGCGCGGGAGCCGCCGGTGTGGGGCGGTGCGCTCGGGGCCCGCGGCTCCCCCGCCCCCCGCCACTTTGCCGAGTGTCAGCGGGTATGAGCGAAGCCCCTTTGCAAGGGAATGGGCTCCTGCAGCACCTGCGGCATTTCCTCCCTGGTTTTATCCCTGCAGCGGCCCAGGAACGCTTGGCAGGGGACTGCGAGTTGGACTGGGCAGCCCTGCCGGCCTGTTACCCCCGTAGAAAGTCTGACCCTTGGCCCTGGAAAGGCCTTCACAGGCCGGGCTCCTGCCCCGTAGCAAACCCTGCTTGAGGCTGTGTCCCTCCGCACCTCCCTTCCCCAAATCCCGCTGACTTTGCGGATCACCTTCAACGCTAAAGCAAATTGCGAAGTTTTGTTGTGAGCAGAAAGCCAGAATCCATGTTCTCTGTTGGTAGCATCTAAGAAGATAAATAGCAATGAAATAAAAACACTGTCTTTGGGGGGAAATTTGCTGCTTGCTCTAAGTTAGACCCCGCTAGGTTTTTCATTGGATTCGTAGCAACTGCTGGGACTGGAGGCAGGTCTCTGCCCTGTGGGAAGGGTACCACAATCAGGAAGAACAGGTCCTAAATGCCCCGCAGTTGTAGCACGCAGAACATAGAGTGAACACAGACGCCTGCTTAACAACCCCTCCTAAAGGTATCAGTGAGCTTCACAAAACCAGAGCACGGCTGTAATCACGTAGACTTTGCATGAGGTTTTGCATCCTCCCTGAATGTGTAAGTCTCTGGGGCCAACACCCGATGCGGCGGGCAGAGCGAGGATTGCCACGGCGCAGGAGGTCGGCACGGCGGGAGCCGACAGACGGACGGTCTCCTGCTCTGGTAAGTCAAGCAAATGCTCGCCAATATGGTGCGACAGGATTGTCACGTGTGCCCAGACCAGGGCTGCCTGAGGGACGTCGTCTACCTGCACATCTCCCCTGCCTCTGGTCCTTATTTTGAAGTTTGCTTTCTCTCTTGTAAAGGAAAATGTTAATTATTTATCAGAGACAAAAAGCTGCATATCAATGGAATGAGTTGGGAGGCGTCGGTAAACAATCATTTGCATCATATATGTTTTGGAAAATCAGAAGCAAAGAATTCCCCTTTCATCTGAGTTGATCATGCTTAGGAAGGAGAAATCCAGAAACCTGCTCTGATGATAACAAAGCAGGCTTTAAAGCTGTGCTTTTTGAGAGGGTTCTCCACTGTTATTGATGCCAGGAGGCCAGTGCACGGTGTTTGCTATCAGGAGTTGAGAAGCAACTTAGATAGCTTCTTTCCTATGTTTTCATAACAATTGCTGCTTACACTTCTTTAGAGATACTTTGAATCTTTTGCTCCGAGACTGGAGAAGAGCTGTGCATCCTCTTGGATGACACTGGCTGAGGGAAAGGTGCCCACGCCAGAGCTGGAGAGAACAAACGAGCACCAGTCAACAAGGACCTGCACAAAGACGGTAGGAAATGCACCCTGGGCACATGCACCTGGCACGTCCTAAACATTTCTCTGTTGGTCAGCAGAGCGTACGTCAAGTTGTCCCAGCTCTGAAACCGGAGAGAACTGGGAAAGGAAATGGTGTCAGCACCAGATTGTAGAGTGAACAACCAGCATACGAGGATTCAAGTCCATGGTTTCAGAATCTCTGTGCACATACCGATGGTGGTTTTGGTGTGATTTGTTGATAATTGAATGTGGTTTTTTTCTGCAGGTTCATCACCATCAGTGATTTTTATGTTAGGTGTATGGGGGTGGTGGCGTAGGTATTAACTGAAACACCTCCACACACCTTGACTTACAAAAAGCTGTCCAACTTGACCAAGAGATGCATAATTATAGTAGTCCAGCCTCCTGTGGAGGGTTGTTAGATGAATAAGAAGGTATCAATATCCTGTGACTTATTCCTGCAATGCAGAATAAGCTATTAAGTTACCTCAGTAAAAGCCTGCCTGCAGTAAATGCTGAATCAGTGCAAATGAGACTTTAAAAGTGATTTCCCTCCCCAAAACAGCTGCACAGGCAGCATGCAGACCAGGCCTGGAAGTTTATTATTAACATTGTTCACCCCGCGTGTGTTGGCAGAGTTAAAAAGAGGTGTTTGCCTTATAAATCCTTGCTGCCCTCTGCCTCTGCCACAGAGCTGGAGGATCTCAGCAAGGGAAGCGGTTCTGTGTTGAGCCCAAGAGATCAAAGTCCTATTAAAAGAAACTTGTATTGTTTCCTCCCCTGGGAGAGAAGTTAATTTACGGAGAAAGCTCTTCACATGGGAATTCAGCTGCTTCCATGGACACAGCTCCTTCAGGGGGCGTTTTTCCCCCCAGGGGAGGACAGGGAACCCGTGCGATCTTCTGATGACCCAGCATCCAAGGGCCTCACCTACTCGGAGGTAGGTTCTCCATGTGGCTTGCTGGGCCTTCTTCCTCCTCCTCCTCCTCCTCAGGACTGCAGTGCTATTCCTGGACACTTCCTGGATGGCGTTGTCCCGTGGGTGGAGAAGGCTGAGGAGCAATGAGAGATGCCAACACTAAAATAACCCTTTGGCCAGGACGTTGTGCTCCTGTGTCCACGGTCAGTCCCTGAGGCAGAGGGAAGCGGGGGGAGGAAGGAAGTGAGGCCGCCTGCCACAAATAACTCCCCATCCTCTCAGAGGCCTCCTGGCCCAGCCTCTGCCGCAGGCCCTCCTGCCTGGAGGAGCTGGGCTGAATGGCCCAGACTGTCCCCGGGGCTTGGTGCCCCCCTACTCCTCGGGCCCTTCCTCAAGCTCGGCCCCAGCGGCGGGGCCTCTCCGCCGGAGCGATCCCGCCCCTCCGCCGGGGGGCGCCCTGACGTGCCGCTGCCTCCTCCTCTCCCCGGCACTACAAGTCCCGCCGCCCCACAGCGCGGCCGGAAGTGCGACCCGCGCGCGCCGCGGGGTGCCTATGGGAGCTGTAGTCCCGCCGGCCGGAAGCCGCCGCCCGCCGCGTCCCGGGTTGGCGGAGAGCGCGCGCGCGGCGGGACTACAAGTCCCACCCCGCCCCGCGCACCGGGGCGGCAATGGCGGCGGCGGCGCCTGCGCGCGGCGCCCTCCGTGCGGACCGCGCAGAGTGAATAATAAAGGTCTCCTCGGCGGTGGCGGCGGCGGCGGCAGCGGAAGGCAGGAGGCATGTCCAAGGGCCCGGTGGCGAGCGGCTCCGCCGCGGCCGGGCCGGCGAGCGCCGCCAGCGCGCTGCAGGCGCAGCCCGAGAAGCCGCAGCACTACACGTACGTAGCGAGAGCTCCCCGCCGCCGCCCGCCCGCCCGCGCGCCAACACGCGCCTGACGTCAGCGGGCAGCGTGCGGCACGCGCGCACGGAGACCCGCCGCCCAGCCCGCTCGGCACCGGCTGGAACCGGCCCCAGCCGGCGCGGGCCGGCGGGTCCCGCCTGCGGTGGGGGGGGTTGGGGGTGGGAGAACGGGGGCGGGGCATGAGCAACTCCCCCCTCGCCGCCCCCCCCCCCTTACACCCCCGCATCGCGGGTCGCCGTGACCGCAATGCAACGGGGCGGCGGGGCACCGGCGGCCTCGTCCTCCCCTGGCGTGCGCGGGGGGTGTGTGTGGAGGGGGCCCCGGCCCCTGTGGCGGGTCGGCCGCTGTCACAGCCCCGGCCCCTGCGAGGGGACGGCTGGGCGACTGTCATTGCTGCGCCCTGTGGCGAGGGTCCCCCCACCGCTTTCTCGTGCCAGGGTGGTGGCTTCTTCTCCAGGGCCCAGACGTCTGTCACCTCCGGCGTGGAAGTGGCACGGTTTGGGATGTTGGGGGCTCCTTGTGTTCTGTTGCCCAGGGCTGTCACTGTGGTCCTGCACCCCCTGAGGTGTCCCGCAGGGCTCCTCGGGCACCTGTGGAGGGAGGCGTCGTGAGGAGATGGGTGCTGCACCGTGTGGTGGTCCCCAGGGGCTGGACCCTGCTGGTGTATGCCTCGTGTGCTGTCAGTCTGCGAGGGGTGGCTCCAGTGGGGTCCCTTGTCAGGGCAGACATCTTGGAGAAGTTGCCCACAGAAATGCTACGGGAATGTTTTACACACCCATGTAAGAAATGTCCCCCATAGGAAGCGTTATGTGAAAATCACAAGTGCTTGTCCCATTCCTACCTCTTCTTACTCTGCTCAGCTGCAATTCCTCATGAAGGCAGCGCAATTAGTGTGCATTCCCTCCCTTACTGGAGATGGTGCCTCAGCGAAGGCTTACTGCTGGAATGTGTCTTTCCTAAGCAGCAACTAACGTTTCCCTGTGTTGTCCTGCGTGTATATCCCTACAACCTCCTGGAGCTCGTGCTGTCTCTGAACTTGTCTAGTGATAAGTCAGAAGTTGCAGTGGTGATAGTTCCCAGTTTGCAGTAGGGATAATGGAGTGGATTGAGAGTGAGCATTGGCTTTGTGAGGATGGGCCGGTGATGGACATGTAATGGTTGGAAATAGGTCAGGTGTTCCCTGTCCTCCTTAAAAGAAAATTGTTTTCGCCTGTTCTTTGTGAATGAAATGTATGTGTGGAACTGTCTGCCCTTATCGTTTTAGGGTGTTGTCTGCATACAGAAAAAAAGTTGCACGAATTACCCATATCTCTCACTTATGTTGATGCCTCCACCCACAATGAGAAGGGCAGGTTCAGACTGTGGTCTGTATTATTTTAGTTTGCCTTTTCATAAAGTTGGGGATGGAGTTCTTCCCTGTGTTCACGCTGTGACACATGGAATAAAGAGAGCTGCAAGAAACGCAGTGGCACGGATCCATACAGCTTGTATGCTTGCTGCCACGATCACGGGTGATGTGACATATCCTTCCTTCAGGCTGTTCAAAATACTGAGTCTAGGGCAGAATGAGGACTTCTGGTTTTTATGTCCATCGGGAAGATCCTGTTGTGATCTTCAGGGAGCTGGCAAGTCACAGTCTGATAAATTGCTTTCTTTTTGGTAGTGTCTACAGTTTGACAGCTTTATAGGAGAAACTGTCATGAAGGAGCCTACTGGGACTGATGGGTTAGTGGTAAAGGAGGGTACAGGACCTGCCCTTAGCGGTGGGCTGACGCCAACAACAGAGAAGCAATTGGTCAGAAGTAAGAGAGGGGAAAAAACAGGTGACGAGGAGATGAGGTAGATTGTAAATGCACTAGGCAGAGGAAGATGGGGGTGGTAAAGTGGCTAAACGTGACCTTAGAAAGAGGGGTATCAAAGATTAGGAAAGAAACAGTGGCAGAAAAAGCTCAAGAAATAGGAGGAGATGAAGGAAGACCAAGATGTGGTAGCTGAAAAGGACAGAGAAGGAAAATGGGACAGTGTGGAACAAAGGTGATGGTGCAATTAGCTTCTTTCCAGAGGGCAAAACATGTCTTTTCAGATGGCTGCTAAAAATACTTCAGTGAAAACAGTTGCAGAGGAGCTGAATAACTATAAGTGAAGGATGGGTTTGGGGGCTGCTGAGGGCTGACAGCGGGATGTGAGCCATACTTTGAAAGCCTTGGATTTGTACACTAGGTCACATCATACTGTAAACCTCCTTCTGATAACATATGGGAACTTATTTGGTGGTCGTCCATGTGAACAAGTTGTATGTTGTCAAAATGTAAATATTTTCTTCCATTTTTTTCTTTCCCTTAAACATGGTTTGTTTCCATAAAATGACATGAAGGTTACAAGTTGTAAACTCAACTAAGCTTAATTATCTGCATACTTTGCTGTTCCCTGGGGACAGGCAATCTGGTGCTGGGGATCTCTGCCTTGGAAAGTTTTGGTGGGATTTGTTAGGAAATGTTCCAATTTCTGCATTAGTGTTGATTTCTAAACTCTTAGTGTTATTTGCATGAGATTTTTAAATACTTTGAACTGCAGTTCTAGATGCTGTCAAGAAACTTTATTTTCTTTTGCCGTACATCTAGAACAAATATAAAAAATTTTAAAAAATAAAAAACCCCCCACACCAACCAACCAACAACAAAAAAACCCAAAAACAAAACAAAACCACACACACAAAAAAAACAAAACCAAAAAAACAACAAAACAAAAAAACCCCAACCCAAACAAGCAAATTAGTGATGCTAACTTTTCCCAACTTTGGTGCTGTTAGCTATCAGAAGAAGAGCTTAAAAAAATCCCTTTGGCAGTGTCCTTGTTAGCAGTTGTAGTGTGCATCTAGACTTGCCTGGAGACCAAATTATTCTGGTATATACCAAAATTTGCTATTTAATTATTATTGGCGTGTTCTCATCTGGGCATCTGGTATTCCGTTTGAAGAATTCAAGTGAGTAATGAAACACTCAGCAACCACTCTCGTGTTCTCTCTGTGTTGCTGGATTAGAGATTTCTGTGCGTGGACATTCCTCGCGATCCAGTGGCTCCTGTAGCAGGATGAGGTTGGTGTATTCCTTGGACCAGAGGGGTGAGGTGGGCTTGTGTCTGGGGTACCTGTGGGCTGGCACGGCTTTGATCTGCTTTGGGCGATGTTCTGTGCAAAGGTTAGTTGACTTCTTGTAGTGGGAAGTGGATTTGGTGCGGGTATGTTCTGTCAAACCTCAACTGAGTATTGACTTTGCACTGTTTCTCAGCTCTAGCTGGCAGGGTTATTTCCGTGCTTGCCTGTCTCTGTCTTTAATGTGTTACCTACAAATGGGGATAGAAGCCGAGCTCAAAGAAACTGAAAGCAAGCAATCAGTTGCTTGGAGTTGTAGGTGCCAAGTGCTATCATGTAGTTTTGTTTCTATCAATTCAGTTGTTGCCATCCTCATTGGTTTCCAGTCAAATTTGGCTCTTTAATTGTGAACTGTAAAGATTGTATCTGCTGCTTGGGTGTTTATTGATCTGGCAGAATTTAGATAAGTGAAAGTGGAGCAGTCCTTTGTTCACTGTACGTTCTTCTGGAAGTCAGACAGTTTAGTAACTGCAGGAAAGCAAATGTTTAGGTGAAGACAAATCAAGCTATTTAATAATTAAAAAAAAGTGGCTTCATCTAGTCTATTAAAAATACGTGTGCTCAGAAACAATGTTGAAAATACTCTGATTTAGGTGATAAACTTTTCAGGATACTGATTTGTTGCGCATAACCCAGTTCATCACTACTCAATTCTCTTGTGTGCCTGTCTTAAATGTGAGCAATCATCCTGTAAATAAACATCAGGTTTCCGTGTCCCTACAGGCTGTACCCTTACTAGAGCTCTGGACTGAGGTGCTTGGAGCACACCCTTGTACCACAGCAAGATAAGCTTTGCCATCATGTCTTTGCAACGTAAAAGGCAAAAAGCTCTTATTTCCTTTTGCACGAAGGGAGGAATTGTGGGGAAATTCCTGAAGGATTAGTACCCTGGAAGTAGTGCTAGTACTGCTGCCTTGCACTCACCCATGCTGTAGCTTGCACCTATTTTGATGCCAGCCAGTTATAGGTGGAAGGACTAGTGCAGTGGAGTGAAGGATGTATTAACTGAGGATGAATGCTAGGTTGGTGCAATACTTTAGATATAGCTCAAATCCAAGACAGTTTTATATCTGCATGTTCTTGAGTAGTAGCTCGTCTGGTGGTTTGTCAGCCTCACATAGGAACTCTGATCAGGCCAGCTATGGAAACATGGGTGAAGAAGAAATAAAAATAGCAAGATCATAGACAAACTTTTATTTCACTGAGGAGCTTGCACACGCAATCTTATTTATCTCAAAATCCTATGTTTAAATTCTGTCTCAAAACCAACAGTGCGCAGAAAAGCACCTCAAAGCATTTGTAGTAGCAGAGAGTAATCCTTATCTTCTTATCAGTGGACAGTGTCTTATCGCTGGCAGCACGAACGCAGCACGTCTGATCTTAAATGTGCAGACTGGCTGTCTGTTCTAAAAAAAAAAAACCCAAAAAACAAAAACACAAAACCAAAAACCAGATGTGTAGCTAACACATTTTCAGAGTTGCTGCTTTTCTTTGTACATGGCTCACTTTTCTAGGACCCTTAGCATTTCTCTGCATAGTCTGTCAGATTATTCTTTTGATGTGCTTCAATTGTGTGGTCTTCACCACTTAGCACGTTTAGGCTTTTCAATTTGTTTTTAGAAACCTTTTGTGTTCTTTTTAAACTGTCAGAAGTCTTAAAATAAACAAACTGTTGCCCTAATTCTGCTTTGGTTTTACTGGTAGCAACCCTTAGATCAATAAGTTGATATAGACACACAAAAGAAGAAACTAGCTCTGTTGTTTAAACAAAAACCTAAACCCCAACCAAACAAAAGGACCCACAAAGAACCCAGAAAACAACCACCACCATCAATCCCTCCCATTTTTAGATTTCAGATATGGTGATACCTTTGGACATAGTTAGGAAAGCACAAAGTCAGTACTTCTAAACCAGGGATTTAACAGCATTCTACTACATGGTTACCTGTAAATGTTGGCTTATCTGGGAATTATAAGATGCTTCTTATTATTGTTATTTTTTAAGCCTGTGTGAGCCTCATTGAATACAAGCCTACAGCAAACTGTTATTAGGAAGTGTGAATAGTTGCAGGAAGTTGGAAATAAAAAGTACTGGAGTGTGAACAGGAAGGGCTGCCTTCACAGCATGTGCTTACTGCTGAATACATGCACTGAAAAGTCACTCTGGATTTTATAGTTCTTCAGAGGATGATCGTTGAAAGCCTGCAGCTAGAGAGATGGGCTGATGGGTGGTGGGGTCATCTGAGCCCGATCGGCACAGGCTCAGTGCAGGACTCTGCTGTCCTGCTGATTAACATGCGTGTTGAGGCCATGAGGTGTTCCTGCCTTGCATGGTGGAAGTGGGACTGGAGCTGTGGTTTGCTTGCTGCATTCACACTTAATAAGCGAGTCCTTTTGGCTGTCAGAAATCAGAGGGAATTCGCATACAGATAACTGCTCTATAGGTGGCATATAAATATTTTGTGGAGTGAAAAGCTTCATGTACTGCTTTGACATTTTCAGAATTAGTTTTGGTCTGGCAAGGCTTGGTATTTCAAAAATTCAAAGCTCTGTGAAAGAGGAGAGGGACTCAGTCATGCAGAATTGTTCCATCTTGGAAAAGGGTCCTTTCAATTTTTTTATTAAAAAAGAAAAACATTACGTTAATGGTTATACATTGCTTACATTAGCAGATAGGGTAATATTTTTGCGGCATGGGGGACAAAATTAAAATTAGTAATTCTTTAAAAAAAAACAACCCTCAGAGCTTAAAGTTTCCCATTATATCTCTTTTTTTTTTTTTGTAGGTTTATGTGTTGCCTAATATTTTTCATATTATATGGGTTATATTATATGGGTTAAGAAAAATTCTGCGGGAATTCAGTATTTTAGTTTTTCTAAATCTATTCTTTCCACTGGAATAAGGTTTTTCTAACTTCCATGAGCAGCTGAAATGTGCAGCCTTCTTTTTACAAAGGGTCTGACCTCAGGAAGCTCTTCCTGCAGCGCATTACAGCGGCTCTGCCAGGCCGTTTGCTGGACGTTCCTGCCCCTGTAATGCCGTGGCATGAGGGGATGTGTCAGTACATCAGTTAATCATCCTTATTGTGTGCCGTGTTAGCATGAGCTAACTGTCACTGGTAGACTGTATTAATATACCAAGCTGTGAACTGGGGCAGCTGGAGAGCAGACACATTCCCTCTGTTAACCCTGTTAGAAGGAGCTGTAGTTTCTGAGAAAGGAGCAGAATAAAGAGCTGGGGCAGTAATATCTTAAATTGCTGCATCAAGGCTCAGGAGAACCTGCTTGTCAGGACCTTAAGAGCTGCATTCACATTTAGAGGATGCCAGGGTGGTGTTTTGTTGCTTCCATTAACTTTTGCCTTTTTAAAAAAATCTTCATAAATCTTTTTGAAATCGTGAGATGAGACTGAAGGGGATGGCGAGAAGTTGCCTGGTCCATCCCTTTGCTTAATGGAATCATTTACATCTACACTCTCACCATTTTTATTTTATTTTTTTTCTGTTTTTTCTTTGTTATTGCTGTTCTAATACCTCATCAGTTATTTTCCTCCTTAAAAATTCCTTAAGCTCGATTTTGGTGAAGTTGTGCACTAAAAGAGACAATCACAGAGGGAGGTTTCTATCTTAAAAAGACTACAAGCTTTTTGTAAAGTGCAGCACATTACTTGCAATCAGGTACAAAGTTGTTACTGCAGGCCCTGCCCTGTGCCCAGAGCCAGCCGGCCATTCCCCCAGTGTCCTGGATTCATGATCATGTGCCAGCAGGCTGCAGAGCAACTGCAATTTCTTAGCTACCTTTTTTAACTCTACTTTATAGAGAGATAGTTTGTCTTTTGTATCAGGGCAATCAAAAATACAAAGCCTTACCAGAAGGGTACACAGGGAGATGCTGAATGCTTGTGCTTTCTCAAGCTCCACCTAGTGATGACAGCCAATTTAGATGCTTGTGATAATTTTCTCAGCAATCTCTGTCTTGTGTATTTTGATCCGTGCTTGATGCAGTTAATACCAGTTTGACATTTGAAATATCAGTTGGAATTAATGTTCCCTTCAAATGAATACCAACAATTTCTTCTCTTCTTCGCTTTGTTGCAGGCTGTCTTCTGACTCATACACCCTCACCCTGCTGTAGTGTTCATTCAGGTTTCGAAGGTTGTTGTTACAAGAAGAAAAGTTCTAGGTTTTCTTTGGAAGAAATATTTCAGTTTTAAGTGCTAAAGTGCAGTGGTGGCAGTGAAAGTGCTGGCTCACAGAGGTGCTCAATACTGGCCTGATTCTTACAATTTATCAAAAGTCAGAGACCTTTCATTGAATATAGTTGTCAGAATGCTAGCAAGAGAGGAACTTCCACTGAGTTTGTGGTCGGACAAGAAAAATATTAGGCCGTCCCTAGCTATCCGTTGATCAAAAATTACAAGTATATTTTAGTAGAGCACACTGGCTTATTAAGAATGTTGGCACTGTTAATTACAGTTAAGAAATTACAGTTGTATTGCTTTTTATCATTGTATGCCTAGAATTTATTTAGATTAATAAGCAGTCATGCACATATGGAAAGGGAAATAGCTTCTTGAAACTATACCTGAGAAAATCTGAATTAATTTAAGTGCGTATTGTTTTAGTTGTTAGCCTTCATCTTCAGCATGTCACCACAGTTCAAAAGCAGCTGTCAGTCCACACCCAATATGCTCAGAGGTGATTTTTTTTTTCTTCTCTAGTTTTTAATAGATTCTGAGCTTTCATTAATAGCAATTGAATGTTACCATCATAGCAGAAATAAAAACAGCAGATGCCTTAGGGCAATTGTGCAGCTTTGCAGCAACCCAAAAAAACCCCAAAACAAAAAAACAAAACACAAAACAAACAAACAAAAAAACCAAAAACCAACCAACCAAACAAAAAACCACAAAAAACACAAACAAACAAAACAAACCCAACCCAAAACACAAACCCAACAAAACCAAAAAAACAACCCATGTTATTTGCACTTATTTTAAAATATCTTGAGAAGGCCACTGGATTTATTCATCTGTTGATTAGTCAGAGTGGAAAAGGAGGAGTTGTGGCATAGCTGGGACATGGCTGCTTTCCCCTTGGAGGAGGGCTGGTCCATCACGCTGTCAGTGTACCTGTTGGAAGTGCAGTCTGGTGCGGGGCTGTATAATGGGGGTGTGTGTGTGTGTGTGTAGGGCTTGCACTCTGAGCTGTCCCTGCCTTATGGAGTGTTGAAAGAGTCTGCTAGGCTGCAGCAGATGTGGCTGAAGTCTGATTTGAGTGCTGAATGGAAAAGAAAATCGATTGAATGGCTGACATTGATTCTTCCAAATCAACCAGTAAGAGTTGGCTTTTATCTCTGTGCTGGCACATGCGTTATGGGATGCAGGTTCATGCTTGTTAGATAATCACTGCGTTTTGTTTCAAACTCACAACAGAAGATGTCTGTTCACAAATGTTATAAGCCTTTCCAAAGAGTCTGCTGCAAATCTGCTTGACATTTACCCTGAGAAGAAGCAGATGCCATTTCATTTTCAAATGTGGAATGGTCTGGATGAGAGCACTATAGAGCCACCATTTCTTGTGGAGTTGTGGTTTTTCTGGGTTTGACCCAGTATTAAGTATAGACCTTCAAACAGTTCAGGTACTGTCTTGAAACTGTTGTGAGTATGGGGCTGCAATTGATCTACGAGCTGTTTGTTAAATTGTGAGGGATTTTTGGTGTGGTCAGGAGAAGGAAGGCTCCTGTGCTCTATTTCTGAAGAACCTCTTGCGAGACAAGATGTTGAAGATTAGCTGCCTAAAAATGCTCATAAAAATCTGTAACTGAAACCCTGAGCTATGTAATGGCTTGTATGGAAATAATGTTTTTCTGAATTAGCCTTTATTAATTCTTGCATGTGGAATGTTTTGTTTTAGGGAACAAGCAGAGTGAGTAACACCAGTTTTAAAACAGCCCAGCCCTGTTCCCAGCCTTTAGTGGTGTTTCTACAGTTGCTAGCCCTAGGTAGGCCTTGTTAGTGATTGAATCAATGGTGAGAGGAAAACAGTGTGGAAAAACTTTACTGGAAGCTGGAACTTTTAATTTTTACAGCACAGTGTGTTATTCAGACCTTAATTCATTGTAGTCTAGTGCAGCAACTCTGATACATGTTATCTCCGTTTGAACTCCACGTTTCTGCAGACAGCCTCCATGTGTCCGAGACTACAAGCACTAGTGCTAGGATAGAGGAGCATCATCTGTCTGATCAAGTTAATATAAGAAAGAAAAATCACCTCGGTATAAGCTGAACAAATAACCACAATAGACAAGTCTTTGGATGGATGCATTTGCAAAGTAATTAGCAGTAAAATATTTAACTGCTCGTATTTAAGCACATGTTGATCTGTTGTGCTGACAATTAAACCAGGTCTAAACCTTCAATAGTGTACAGCTGTCTGGATGCAGTGAGCTCCAGTATTTTCACTGAAACAGTTATGCCCAACCCACATGTTATTGAAAAATAATTATTTCAATATGATCCTGTTTTCATAGGCTCAGCACTTACAGAGGTGCTGTAGGGGAAGGATTAATGGCAGCTAAATTGTAGAGCAGAAACCAACCCGCAGAGTGATGAGGGTTGTCTCAATGGGGGTGCCCTGTGTTTGAAAACAGGGAGGTGTACTTCAGGCACAGCTGTGCTGTTTACATCCACTAGCAGTGGCAGATTGAAAAGATGTCATTTAAACTTGAAAAAAAACTTGGCTGTGTTTTAAAAACATTGCGTGAACTAAATGCTTAGCTAATTTTGAGGTCACGTCAAATAATACATATTCATAGCGAACTAATTTTTGGGGGAAAAAGGGCTCAAACTCAAGGAAATGTAAATGTAATCCCCAGGCTTTATGCAAAGTTCTGGATCTTGCTGAATGGCTTTTAAGGAAACATGTCAAAATGTAATGCAGTTAAATGTTTGCAGACACACATGCTTGGGTTGTTTTAATTAAAAAGGTGAGTGTTCTCTGTAAACAAACACTTGTATTTAAAATGGATTTTCTTGGTATGGCTGGTCATATACATTTCATGGTCCACTGACGCAACAAGTTGATGCTTTCTAAAGAACACATGCTGCCAAAAAAATGACTCAAATTGTTTTATTTGTTGGGTTTGAATGGCACAGCTCGCTGCATGCCAAGCCTAAGGGATGCATGGCTCAAGGGAAGTCTGAACCAGCACCTCTTTCCCCTAACACCCATAGACTATAGGGCAATTGTAACTCGGTGGAGTTTGTGTCTTGGCCACTCACAAACGTGATAAATGTTCATTTAACTGAGTTAACTCCAAGGTGAAAACCTCAGCTTTCTTTCTTCATCAAGGCAGCATTGGTGAGGTACTTAGCTACAACATTTCTCAAAACAAAGCCATTTTTGCTATAATTGTGGAAACCAATGTTGTGCCTGAAATGGTCTTCCCGTGATGGAATGGCACCATGCCATAGTGTGTCTCTTTGTTTTTGCTTAGTTTTTCAGAGTAGACAACACACAACTGTTTGTGTCTGACACTTTTAAATGAAAAATGTCCCAATCGTTTCTGATAGTTGCCAACGTGTTACTTTTAGCCATGAACTCTTTCAGTCACTCAGTTCAAGTTCTTCTCTATGAAGTATTGGTAGTAGTTCTTTCCTCACGGCTGAATTGTATTAGTCGCATTGTTGTCCACCCCGTGATCTCCTTTGAAATCCAGAAATAGGGTTACTGCAGTTATCAGGTTACTGTTGAATGTGACCATTGGTGTGCTGCCCTTAGTTATCTGTAAACTAGCAGGCTGTATTTCAGCTTCTGCAGTGCACACTATCCTTCAGTGTTTAGTTGGAAGCATCCAGCTCAACTTTACTTGCCAAATCGATAAGATGCCTAGAAAAAAGGAAACCTGTGAGTGCTGTCTACCTGTTTCTGTAGCAAAAAGTGGGGAGCTGTGGGCTCTGGATGTCTTTTTGATCACTAAGGTACACAATGAGTTATATGAACTCTTAAAACAAAAAAAAAGCCTCTGCAAGCAAACATGCCCAACTCCATGCATCTCTAAGAAGTTCCCTCCAACTCTCACTTTCTTTATTTGCCCTTAGACTGACATTATTGTCAAGCTCTCATGGAGAAAGGGAAATCTAACAGCCTTAAAATCATACATTGCTGTCTGCTGTGTGACCTTTTTCCAGTTGATGGTTCAATTTATTTAGGTGATAAAGAAAACACTGAGGCATGTGAAGTCTATCTTCTTGACAGATGCAAGCTTACTGAAAGTTTTTCCTCATCCTTTTCTCCTTCCCTGTATTCACAGTCGCCTTTTGTTTTTACAAAGTGATCTGTGTATTTTTCTTTGATATTTAAATGTTTTCTAATCTTTTCGAGGTTTACAAAACAACCTGGCTGTTGAGGGTATGGAAAGGCAGATAGACTGGTAGTTGTTGAGAGGTGCCCAGCAAGGGATGTTTGCATTTTATGTCAGGTGCTGAGTGGCATATGCAAAAGCCTTGGTGTGAAGTGTGTGGGTTTGCTGTCTGTGGGGTTATATTATGTGATATTGAGAAAAATATCATTAAATATGGAAAAAGGGGAAATATCCCCTACTGAGCCACAGTAACTGGAAGATTACTGGTAAAACCTGGTGAGAACTTCCCCTGAAATCATGTTGAAAATCTTCAAGATTGCTGCTAAAAGTGTTTGATATTCAGCAGTGATTCATGTGAGGCTCTGTTTCAATATTAGATTACATCTGCCAGTAAGTAAAAAATATTGTTTGTTGAAACAGACTTGTCTTAACTATTGCTCTTACTAGAAGGAGGCTAAATATTTCCTTGCAGAGCTTTAGGCAGGCTGTAAAACAGGCTACTGGGAGTCTGCAGCTGTCAGTTGAGGGATTTAGTTGCCTTGTGCCCACTCCTATCAAGTTATATTATTTCACTTTTTTTCTCCCAAATCCCAAGAAATCTTGCCTTGAAGGCTATATTCCCTGTCAGGAGGCTTGGTTTGGATTGAAATGCCGGTATTTTATAAGACATTGTGGGAATGCTGGTATCAAACCCTTCTACAAATTATTTTGGAACAACTCTATTCTTTAAATCCACCTCTTCCCACCCCCACCCCACACCCCTTATTCTGGAGTATCTTATTTTCTCTAAGAGCAGAAACTCCTGAGCAATGTCAGAGCTGCATATGATGAGTTTTCTCTATCAGTAATGATATGTTAAATGAAAGGTGCATTAGTAGGATTTTTATTGAGTATCCTGTTGGAATAAGTAGATTCTGTCACGCACCACTGACTCATTTCAATTGGAATACCACAGTTCAGTAAAAGAAAATAATTGAGTCATGGGTTTCTTACTTAAAGTGTGTTTGATATCATCTTTTGCAATAAAATTTTATGAGGGTGAAATGAATTTAGAGAGCTGATTAAATATGGGCAGCTCTTTTCCTCTTGTGTTGGAGTGGCTCTTTTTTGCTGAAGAAGAAAATAGCAGTTCTGAAAATATTTTCAATAGATAAGCATTATTGTATTAGAAACATCTCTATCTACAGTTAGATGTTTTCTCTTGGGTTTTGCAGTGCTGTCTACTTTTCAAGCCAGTCTGTTTGGTTTACTGCAGATAATTTTATCTGTTAGCTTAAACCACTAATTTAAACTTTATAGCTAAGCTGGTGTTTTGGAGTTTGTTTTGGTTTTCCTAAACTGAATTAGGAAAACTTTCTCCATGCTGCTCTCTGGACAGGTTGGTGCCAGTATGAACTTCTAGCAAATGAAAGCTGATGAGCAGCTGAGAGCTGTGACCTCTGTTATTCAGGCTGCATTTTTCAGAAGTAATGTCTGCCTACAGGTGAGGTGAACTGGGACCACCTGCAACTTTACAAAGAGTTCTGTGGCCTCATGCAGCCCTGTCCAGCAGGACATGACTGATATGAAAGTGCCAGCAAATTCTCCAGCATTCCCATGTACTTTTGTGGCAATGAAATTCTATCTTTGCCAGTCTGATCCTCTTGTGAGAGAAGGCAGACAGGGCTGAAATAAATGGTAGTTTCTGAAGAGCACTTTCTTCCCGATATCTGAAATCTTATCAGACGCTTAAGCCTTGGCTTAGGAAAAAGAACTACACAACCAAATACTTTATTTGTAGATTTCTTGGTTAGGTTTGCCTCTGTGGGCTCTTTTGGCCAGTGGTTAGTACTAAATCTTTATACAGCCCTGAACGAGTAATTCCTAATATTAGTGCTAATAAAAAAAGTCAAGTGTCTACACTAGGCTGGACTTCAGAGACAGACAGAGACTCCGCTGTCCAAGCATGTCCTGGGCCATCTTCTCTGGCTTATGCTCTTGTGACCAAGGACCAGCTGCAGGGCTGGAGCCCCACAGCCAGTGATTTGAGCGTGGACCTGCCCACTAGTGTAAAAGATGCCTGCAGTTTACAGTGGCCTAACACCAGACAAGCAGTGCTGGTACCAATCACATGAGGTGGGCCTTTTCTGAGGGTGTTGTAACATTGTTTCATGGGTGTAAACACACAGAGACACCCTCATGTACACGAAATCTAGATGACGGTGTTAGATCTCGCTGTTGTCCTACATTTACAGACAGTGTCCTCGGCTGGATTAGTCAAACAATTATCTAATGGTGTTCTCTCTGGTATTGCACTGCTGCAGAAGATTCAAATCGCGTTTATGAGCTTTCTTTGGGCCCAAGAGGAATTCTGGCAGAAAGAGGATTGACTAGGAGGAGCAAGAAGGGCTGTAAAGGAGAGGAGCTTGTCTTGGGTTCTAGGTAAAGATTTCAGATAGCACAGGGGGCATCAAAGCAAGAGAGGGCCCAGCTTTGTATTAGGAGAGGAGTTGGTTTTAATCCTTTTCTTCCTATACTCCTTGGTATCAGTTCTCTCCCCAGTTTTCCTGATCTCTGTTACAAGGCGGAGACTTCTCTCTTGGTGTCAGGGTGCATATTCCAGTGATTTTGGGGAGCTTTGGGTAAGGCTTTTAATGTCTTTGAGCATTACCAGCATGTTCTCCTGACTTGATCATGCCACTGCACACAGTGACTTATGTCAAGTTTGGTAGGCAGCTTACAGCCCTGGAGCATGGTCGGGATGCAGGTATCTTCTCATACGGAGCTGCCTGACTGCAGAACAGAGCCAAACCAGTAAAGCTGCAGCAAAGCAAGAGACCTCTGCAGCAGCCGTCAGTAAATGTGACCAGGACAAGGCTGCAATTGTTGAGTTTAGAAACAAAGCTACTGGGTTAGAGTTTCATCTTGGTTTCTCTTTGGTTTGTGGTGTTGTGTGTTTGTTTGGTTTTTTTTGTTTTTGTTTGTTTGTTTGTTTTGTTTTGTTTTTTCCCCTCCTTCTTTCTAGGTTTTAATTTTTTGGGGGGGGATGGGGGAGGTGGTGGTATTTGGAAGTACAGGCTTTTTTTTTTTTTTTTTTTTTTTTCCCCTCACCCTACTAATTTTTTTCCCTGCAGCTCCCAGAGCAGGTTGCTTACTCAGTTCTCCAGGGCAGAGGAGGAAAAGGAGGAAATAGGCAAACACTTGCAGCCCTGCCCTAGACAGTCCAGCTGCAACTGGCAATTAAAGACAATTAGCAATTACCCCACTAGTGTAAATTCTTGCAGAGAGTAATTACTGCCCCTTCCCACATCCCATCTGAGAGGAAGTGGAATTCTAGCAAGGTAGCATTTTTTTCTAACTTTTTTTTGGTTTTTCTCATTTTTGCTGCTTCTGTCAGTCTCTGAGAGTTCCCAAAGCTCGTCTAAGAACCTCTCCACTTGTCTTCCTAGTGAAAGAAACTTTCATTGCCAGTGGCGTCCATCCTGTTCAGCAGCAAGTCAGTTCAGCCTGGGGACTTTGATCTGCATTGTTCTGGCTGGTCTTGTCCTAATTGTTTAGAATTGCATTTGTCTTTGTTTAGTAGGACTCATAAATGATAACATTTCCTCCAGGAATTTGGGTGTTGATGTTAGGGTAGTATGAGAAGAAGACTGCTACATGCTTTCCACTTCAAAAAAAAAAAAAATATATATATATATATATACACACATGTATAAAAGAAAGTGCATGTAAAGCAGACTAACACAGAACTGATTAATTTTTTTTCTTTTAAAATAAATATAGAAGTAACTCCTATATAAAATGTGGGTAATAATGCTTCTGTTCCTTATGTAGAATTTCCTGAGATCTTGAAATGCAAGTTATCCTTGCTGGATTTCCTCCTCTTCCTGTACAGACCCAGAATTTGGCTGACACACTGTGAGAAGTGTACCAGTTATCAACATGTTTTCAGTTTTGAGGGTTGTTCAAAAATTCCTTTTCTCAGCTATTCTGGGAAAAAATTTATAGAGACCATTGACACTAGAAGGATCTGTCATGACAGTGTTTTTTGCATTTTTGTTTAGAGCCTTTGCAAAGAGGTTACTGAAATATTAATATCTTTCTGCTTTGTGAGACATCACACTGTGGTAGTGCGGTCTGTGTATCCTTTCTATGTTCCCAAAACACATGTGGCTTAGATGCCTTTCATATATTTTAATGCAGAGTGGCTGGTTGAGTGGTCCATGTTCTCCCAGAGGAGCCAAAGCACACTTCATGGATCAAGAAAATACAGCACTGCGAGACAATTTACCATGCAGGCTGTTGTGAAGGAGGGTGATTAAAAATGTTGTATTGGCTTAAAAAAAACCCAAACAAACAAACAAAAAACACAAAAAA
>JANHGN010009509.1:32288-55349 GCA_024605025.1 Megaceryle maxima
ATTTTTATTTATTTCTCAGTGTAGATTGTTCTATTCCTGCCTAAGAGGGGAAAAAAGCATAACTTGAAATGGTAGTGTTGTAAGTCTCCTTTTGTGTCCTGTGCTCTGCATAAAGGATGCATCTGGCTCTAGGTAGGCTGTCACAGCTCTGTAGGAGTAGAGCAGCAGGAAACAGTAAAAGCACAGAGTCTAGATATGCTGCTGAGGAAATGGTATATGCCATGTGATGTCCTTTCAGTCATGGCTAGTGACACCTTGACTGTGTCCTTGCTCTTTTCCAGTTTCCTGTCAATCACTAGACCAATATAAAAAGCTGCTGCTGGTTTAATAATCCAGTTGTGGTTTGGGGAGGGGAAATTTATACCATGTAGTGATAGGTGAAGGGTTCTGTGTAGTGTTGGAAGGCACAGCATAAGAGAAGGGGCAAAGGTGCTGTCAACAGCAGCATCCCGTATTGGCAGCGTGTCTTCTTGAAGTGTTGAGTCCCTCGCTTGTGTGACTAAACTTTGTTCTTCCTCTCCTTCTGTACCTCAGATGTCCCTTCTTGCATAGAACTACTGGAGACACAGAGAGGAGGTATCACTTGCGCTACTACAAAACTGGAATCTGCATTCATGAGACAGACTCCAAGGGAAACTGCACGAAGAATGGAGTTCACTGTGCGTTTGCTCATGGGCCCCATGACCTACGCTCTCCGGTGTATGACATCAGGTTAGTAAAGATTGGGGCTCTTACAAAAAAGGTAACGTCTGTACCCAAATGAGAAGTCAGATGACTGAAGGACAATACTACTTCAGTGTGAAATGCTCATTGTTGGAATGATAATGTTATATTCCTTCCTGATAGGAAAATCTACATCATCTCCAGGGAGGATACTCAGAATGGGGGAAGGGAGCACACTTTAAACTCATTGTGTTGTGGTTTGGAGTCTGATGGCTGTTCAACTAAAGATTTCTGACAAAAATTGCATGAATGAAATACACCCACCTAGGCATTGTTACCACAATCCAGTATGAGAGTTTTTATACACGTTTATCTGTCCCTTCTCTGGCTCAATCTGTATGTTCATTTAACTCTGCCTGCAAAGGGAGCTTCAGGCTATGGAGGCTTTGCAGAATGGTCAGACTACAGCAGAAGGTGGCATAGAGGGTCAGTCTGCGGTCGCCGCTAGCCATGCTATGATAGAAAAAATACTCAGCGAGGAGCCAAGGTGGCAAGGTGAGTGCCGCTTAGGGTCTGTGGGGCTGGGAAAGTGTGGTGTTGGCAGTGTGCCTGCTGTCAAAAACTTTTGTACACTAAATAAAGATCATGGTCATCTCTCGCTAAATGGCTGCTTCTTTTTCAGATACAACATACGTGTTGGGAAATTATAAGACAGAGCAATGTAAGAAACCCCCCCGTCTCTGTCGCCAGGGTTATGCCTGTCCCTACTACCACAACAGCAAAGACAGAAGAAGAAGCCCAAGAAAACACAAATACAGGTACTGTGGTCCTGGATAGTCTATTTCCCAGCTGCGTGGTGTGGTGGTGTAGAAGTCTGTAATGAAGAAGCTAGGATTTTGTTCACTAGATAGTTTTTTAGTGTATTTCCAAGGCCTCTACTGATGGGTGTGATGGACTGTTATTTCTGCCTAGGGGAAGGTTAACAAACTAAACAAGTTTTCCTGTATATGAGAACCAGTATCTCTAATAAATGACTGTTGCTAAATCACGTTACAGCTCTGGTTTTATGGCAGACAGTCTGGCTTCCCTTTACTGTATAAACTCTGCTTTACAAAGCAGTGCAGGAAAAACAAAAGACAGTTTTAATCCCCATCTAGAAACACTCGCACAGCAGTGTTTTCATGGTAAAGGATTCAGAATCATCAAGTTGCTTTTTGCGGGTGCCTAGTGATGGGGATTGTGAGGCACAGTGTGACCAGTGCTGTAGCTGGACATGCACTCCTAACCAACTGCTAAAGACTCTGCTTTTGAGGTACCAGGGTGTTCTCGTCACTCAGCTGTCACTGGATTTTTCAGCATGTCGCGTCTCCCTGAACTCATTTCATCCAAGTTATAGGCCCTCATTTCCTCCAACACAACAGAGCTTTTGTTGTGGTCTCAGTGGGGCTTTTCCTTTAGTTCCTTTCTGAAAAACATAAGAGCAGACCAGAAAGCCAGGAGAGAAAACACATACCATGGATGTTCTCACTTCCCTTCCCCACCCCCAACATTCACAGAAATTTTTGAATCAGCACTGAAATCCTGTATTAAAAACAAACAAACAAACAAAAAAACCCCACAACAAACAAATAAATAAAAATCCAAGAAACATTAATCGCAATACTTTCAGTAGAAACAGAAACACTAAGCCAGTCTTCAGGCAGCAGCCGTTTGATTTCTGCCCCTGCCTGTGTCCTTTGGGAAGGGAAGAGGTAAAAGCTTCTCCCCTCCCGTTCATCACTCACTTCTGTGTTGTTTCCCCCCACCCCCAGCTGATGTGGCTGCCTTTCATGCAGGCGTCTGCTGCTGCTATCTGCTTCCCTCTGCTGTTGTTGGAGGGAACGGTTAAGAGCATAAAGAGCAGGGGAAGTAGGTCACGGCAAAAATTCAGACCTGGGAAAAAGAACTGTTCCTGGCTGGGAGAAAGAAAATGAACTTGCCTTTTCCCCAGTGACCTGACTCAGCCTCTTTTCCACATGGCCATACTCTAACCCTGGACACATACCACTGTAAGGGTATTATGTGTTTTAGGATTAGCCAATTAACTTATTGGCTTTCTATGAAAGTACAGTTCCAAAACAGAAACCAGACCCAGCATCTCTGACACTAATCACATCAGCTGCTAATATCAAGTTATGTTGGTTTAGGTTGTATTGGGTTTTAGATGGAGAGCTAAGCCATGCTGCTTTCATTGGGAAACTGAAAGAAGGGGAAGAAGATGCAATAGCAGCTGGGTGGGGGCTGGGGAGGCAGCAGCCAGCCAAACATGGTACAGCTGAGGGTGGGCAGCCAAACCTGTCTCCCAATCAAGGTAGCAAAATCTCCTGAAGCACACTGATGCATTCTCCTCTGCCTTATTTACACAGATCTTCGCCATGTCCCAGTGTGAAACATGGAGACGAGTGGGGAGATCCCAGTAAGTGTGAAAATGGAGACTCATGCCAGTACTGCCACACTCGCACAGAACAGCAGTTCCATCCAGAGGTACAGTAACCTGCTCGCTCTGTTTGGTATCTGACTAGAAAGGCAAAAGTATTCCAGCCTTGTGAAGAAAATCACTATGCCAGCTGGGAAAGTGTGTGGGCTGCTTGCAGTATGGTCCTGGGATACAGAGAAACTGCACGTTGGAAGTAAGCTGAAATTCAGCTGCTTGACAGGGATGCCTTTCCATTAGGTAGACTGTTTGGGAGGAGGTAAGACAAGTAGGGGAAAATTCAAGTGTAAGAGCAGTCTCGTGTATAGCATGATGTGGGTTTGCAGGCAAGCATACAGCACCTGTTTCCTTGAGGAAAAAATCTCGATTGATGATGATCACTCTAAACCATAGATACCCACAAACTTGTGCTAAAAACCACCAACCAACTTGTGAGCATGCCCAGAGCATGCCAGTATCCTTACAGAAAGTGTAATTAAGACCTTGTCCTAGTCTGCTTCATGTTACAGTGTTGAAAAGCTTTGTTGGGCCTGTATCGGCAAAGTAACCATTGTCACCGCCTGTCAAACTGGGGGGAAGGGGAATAATCCATTTCCTACAATCATTGTCAACGGTTTGTTATTTTCCTTGCAAATGTGTGGCTGTAGCTTTCTGTGCTGTCATCTGTCAGCTGTTTCTTACCTGTTACCATTTGTAATAGCCATGGAGCTTGCATTGAGACTGAGGGACTTTGTGGCAAAGGGTGACCTTTGGGTGAGCTGGCGTGTGATGGGTCAATCTTTGGGTGAACTCTAGCTGTGGTGGGCAGATTTTGGTGTTTCTGTAACTACGGTGGGTTTTCCTTTCTTTGAAGCAAAGCACTGAAATGGTGACCCTGAACTCTGCTGGCCTTTGTGCCTTTTATCTGTGTTCCTATCTATCTTGCTGTCGAGTCTTTTTGTAGTATTTTTGTACCTGGGCTGCCGGTCGCTGTTTTTTTTTTTCCTGTTCATGTCTGGTTTTTTGTTGTTTTTTTTTTCTTCCCATCCTTAGATCTACAAATCCACCAAATGCAATGACATGCAGCAGTCTGGCAGCTGTCCCCGAGGACCCTTCTGTGCCTTTGCACATGTAGAACGTACGTGGGCTGCTTCTCTCGTCTTTCATGGATATTTGGCTAGAAGGTCTCCATAGCTCAAAATAGATCATTTAAAATATAAAGCCACTAAACAAGAGCTTCTGTGAAGGGTTTTCCATACAAAAGTATTAACTTTGATAATTCCTATAAAACCGTGCTAATGTGGGAGGTGTTGGCAGAGCTGATGGCAGCAGGTAGGCTGTAGGGGCCCAGCCTTTTGCCCTCACTGCACTATCTTTTGAAGTGGCTCCCTCTGTTCCCTCTCATTTTCTCCTTTTTCTGTCAGTTTAGGAGGAGGTACACAGAGAATTCTGCTTCTCTTCCGTACATGGATGAACTGTACCTAGCTAAGTTGCAAAGTGTTGTATTTTAAAAAGCTGAGGATAAAATTGCTAATTATAATGTACTGATCCGTTTTAAAAATTAAATGCTATTTTACTATTCATGAAGTTTTGCTTAGAGTTTAAATCTTTAAGTCATGTTGGAGAAGAAAAATATGCGGCTTTTTTGTCCGCTTTTCCTCAAATCCTCTTTTCTCAATAGCTCCCTGATTTATAGGGCATTATTTCAGTCCTCGCTTTCATCGTCTGTAAACTAGTGATGCTGTTTCGGTTGTGGGAGATCTACATTCAGGTGGTTACTGACATTCATAGATAAATGGTTAGCTCCTGCTCAGTTTCTGCATTCCAGTCTCTCTCTGCCATTTGCAGCAATTAGAGCAGGTTACTCAGAAGTCAATAAATTGGCTCTGATACTGACTCACTACACGGCCTTGAGCAAATCTCTTTGTTATTTGATTATTCTTTGCAAATGGTGGAATTAGTAATTGCTGCCTTTGTCAAGGAATGGCGAGAGTAAATTCTTACAGGTTATGCAGCTCCTTTTATAGGAAGCCTTGTTGACAAGTAGTAATTATAGCTGGAGCCGTGGGCTGCAATGGCCCAAATCACAGTAGTGCAACTACACAGTATGACCCAGCAAGCTTAGGAGAGAATGAAATGTTGATAGAGAAACAGTGTTCAGCAATCTTCCTTGTGTACAATGTAGTATTTTTGTTTAGGAGATGCCTTATTCCTAAAAAGATCTACTGCATTTTATACTTACTATGTTACTTCAATGCCAGAGTAACATTTGGTGGCACTTGGGTCATTCCAACCTAATTATTTCTTGTGCTGTCTTATGGAATTGTATCTCTTAGTCCTTTCTTAGCAAGGTGAACACTGAAGTCCTAATTCAGTTAAAATAGCAGGAGTCCATGTATTATATCTACTCTTGGCATGAGTTTTGCTGATTATTAGCAAGAAATGTGTTGAAACCAGTACTCTAAAAATATTGTGATGCAGGCTTTGTGTCAGTTACATAGTTTTTTGTAAAGATGCTGAGTTGTGTTAGATGTAAACACTAGAGATCTACAGCATCTCTACCTCCCAAGCCAATGACACATTCTTTTTTTTTTTGTATGCCTTTCTGTGTATGTTACTTTTTTTTTGTTAATGGTTTATACTGAGCACAGATGGAAACTTATCTCCCTCAGCTAATTATAATGCACCCATCATCTTTGTGTGTAGCAATGAAGGAAGCTCTGCTTAGTTCAAGACAGCTGAATGAATAACATGCAATTCATGCAGGGAAGATAATTTTGGAGCTGTGTTAATGGACTGAAGAGCAGCACAGTGTAGAAGTGATGACAGTAATAGTGTAAAGAATATTAGATAAGTAGAAGCCATTGGCCAGATAAGGTTTCTTCTTGCTTCTATACTTATAAGTAGGTGCTTGTGGAATGTTTCCTCTCTCAAGGATATCTAGGTATTCTTGTTCCTAAATGTCTTGTGCTCCATTGCAGTTGTACAGCTTTGAGTAACGTTCCACATGCTTCTATTTCTTCCAGAGCCTGCGCTCAATGAAGATTTACAGCAATCCTCAGCTGTGTCCAGCCCGACACAGACAGGCCCTGTGATGTATATGCCGTCAGCAGCTGGCGATTCTGTTCCAGTCAGCCCTTCCAGTCCACATGCCCCAGACCTTAGCAATGTATGTAGCACTGTGGGGAAGCCTTGTCCATATTTTATAAATCTGGGTTTCTCTGAGTCGCTGTACTTCTTTTACCCAAGAAGAAAAAGCTTAAGTATCCAAAAGGCCAAAGGATATGGCATTTTTCTTTTAGATCTCAGCTCCAAACTTTATAGAAGGATCTGTTTGTTTGGAGCATACAATTCAATGGCTTTAGTATTGTCCTCTCACCTATAAAATTTCTAAGCCTTCCTTTCTGTGCAGCATTTGTTGATGTACTTTCAGGAAAGTGGAATACATCCGCACATGAAGTCCAACTCCTTCCTGTCTGGAGGTACATATTGGGCTTAGTTTCCAAGTACTCTAATTAAAGGCTGTGAGCCAATAACCTCTAAAGTACATAACTACAATTGAGTTTGTTTACATATGTAATCTCAGAGGCTTAGCCTGTGCATATTGTGTGTTGCATTATAGGATATCCTTGATTCCCTCCCTCTCCTACTTCTGGAGATAGCTAAACTCTGGAATATGTTTTAATACCCCCGATTGTTGGTAGTACTTCAGTTTATTTGCACGTACAAGAGGGGAGATCTTTAAGTGCTGAGCAGATCAGATGCACAGACAGATAAGAAGCCCATGGAATGCTAGACCACTTCATTTTTTTCTGAGATTACTTTTTTTGTTTGTTTGTAACTTAAGTCTTTCCTGTTTGCACTGCTGTTGATAAGGTGTCTGACCTTTTAAAATGGTTGGTCAAGGTTTTGCGAAGGTAAAAATGACACGAGTTAAACTCATTTGAAACTGGTCAGAATGAGTGAACTCCTTTAGGACCTTTGTTTTATCTTATTTCCCTCTTTTCAGAAAAGCTGGTTGGTTGATTTTTTATTTTTTTTTTTTTTTAAGTGACAAAGACAACCTAACAGTTCACAGTTCTCTTGAATTTGATTGCAGCTGCAATTCCAAACAGATCTTGAAAAGTCTGGACATATTTTTTTTTCCTCACTAAATAACACTGTGGAAAGCAGTAAAAAAACAACCCCCCTTCATCTTACAAACATATAATCTAAATTTTCTGAAAACTGCAGTGAAATTGAAGATGCCATCCACTTAATAGACCATTTAGATCTTTTCTTTCTCAAGCTCTTAGTCTTTTAAACAGTCTTTCCTGATCCTTGGATATATGCCAAATGGCAACACATGTCTTTCTGTGACTTCATCACTCCACAGGGCATCTGCATATAGCTTGCAAACAAATATGGCTTTGCTGGTGATCATTTTACATGATGAATTAATCAGAGAAAAAGGTCCCTCTAGCAGCCAGCCTCACGTGGCCTGTTCTGTTTTGTATTTGTACTGTAGGTGTGGAATAAATCAGGAACTCTGCCAACTAGCCCCACCTCCACCACAGTGAGTAGTATCTTTGCAACTCTAGGGAAGCGTGGACAGCAGAATGGCTGTATAAAAATAAAATCAAAACATTGTAGGATGCTCCTTCTTTCTAATGCCAGCCCAGACTGTGCCACATTTGAATCTGTGGTAGCAGTAGCTGTCTAAATGATGTCTGAAGCACAGTCAGGCTTGCCAGTGGAGACAAATAATGTCATATCCCAAAGAAATGGGATATCTACATTGATCCAGGTTGGCCCTTTCTCTGAAACTCATCTTAATCTCCTTTGCTGCTGTCTGGGGCTTCATCTACAGTGCAAAACTAGCCTTGTTGCATGCGATTGTGATCCCTGGTATTAGTGTAAAGAATGGAACTGTTGGAAATCCTTGGGTTTTTTAATGCAGCTGTTGATACTTGGCTTGTGACTGCATTAAAACTTTCAGATTTCCAACTGGAAAGTGAAAGATGCAGTATTACACATAGCTCATATATGCTTGGTTGTTCTGCCATAGCCCCTTTCCAGGTTTCACACTACTTGTTGAGTGCAGACAGGATCCAACGTAGCCTAAGGAAAGCAAAGAGAGTTTTGGTCAGATTTGGAAACTTGATCAGCCACATCTGAAGCCTCAAAAAGAACAAATGTCACTAGAGCTGTAGGTTGTTTTTTTATAAGACTGCACTCCAGTACAAAGTAATGACAACAAAACCGTAGTTGTGGGACTGTATGAATCCAGTATCTACTGGTTCTTAATTACTGTTTACTAGAAGCTTGTATGCTTGTGTTGACTGTCAGTATAATCGACTCACAAACAGTGAAGTGAATGAGCTCTTCCATGGGATGCCTCTCCTCTTCAAGTCATTGCTACTGACTGGTTGCACTTTCCTGACACTTGTTCCTTCTGTTAGATTCTTTGTAGGAACAGCAGTCTCGGAAGCCCATCTAATATATGTGGGTCACCTCCTGGTGCCATTGGAAAGCCACACAGCTTGGACACCATTGGTTTCCCTCCAGACTCAGTAACAGCAGCTGGCAGCTACAAGAAAGCACCGGGTTTTGAGCGAGAAGATCAGGTGGGGGCCGAGTATTTGAAGAGTTTCAAATGCCAGGTTAGTAGGGAATATTGGCTGAAAGAGTTGGGGGAATGAGGAAGAATGAGAAATTGCCCAATCTAGCTTGAATGTCATTTTATCTTCCAAAGAACAAAAATGAGAAAGCACTATTCTCATTAGCAGTTCAGATCTCTGCTGTTGCTTTCAGCCTCCTTTCTGTTCTCTTCCATCTTGCATCTGCTCTGATCTGCCTAGTTGCTATCGCACACTCAAGTTTGTGTAAGTCGAGCTGCTGCTTTTTTTCCTAATCCCTCACAATTTCTGTCCTGTGTTGACACCAGGTAGCTTCCCACATACCACTTTTTGCTCTTTCTTTTTCCTTATTTATGTCTCTGGCAAAAGTTGCTGTTTCTTTTGCTCTGTTGTCTCATGGAAACTCATCCTTCCTTCTCCGTTCTCACTCCAAACTCTTTACCTTGATATTTGTGACTTGGTTTGTCTTCTGTTTTCACCATTCATTTCTTCAGTGTATTAAAATGTCATGTTAGTTGTCTCTTGCTTTTCTGGTTGTATCATTCTGATTCTTGATTCTCTCCAGTGGTTTCTGTATTAAATTTGAACTCCTCATTCTCATTTGAAGAACCCTCTGCAATTTTACCCAACCCACATCTCTAATAACATTCCCTCTTATCCCTTTTGGATGTCTCGGTCTCTCCTCGCTGCTTTCTCAGTCATCTTCTTGCTATCATGCCTTACTCAGACTGCCCTCAAAGATTACAGCAGTCTCTTCCATCTCTTCTGCCACACGTGAGCTTTTCCACAGTCAACTTCTTGTTGTGAATTTCCTTTCTCAGTGTTGCAATTAATAGCTTCTCTGCACCATCCTTTCCAAGTCAGATGAGTTCAACCCAGAGCTTGGATCTCAGTTTTTATTTCTCATGGGGTTTATAAATGTAATAAAACATAATCTCAGTTTAGGGAAAGGAATAGCTATTTTTTTATTAAGAGACACCTGCAAAATCTTTTCTACAAGTTCTTTAAAAAAAAAAAAAAAAAAACAACAAACCCAAACCAAAAAAAACCCCACAAACAAAAAAACCACACCCACCAAAAAAAAATTTAAAAAATCCACATAAAAAGAGAATAAAAATACCTGGTCTGTGTTGCTTGAGATCACAGCTGACAATAAATGCTGCTTGCAGCCTGGTTACATTTAAAGTCTTGTCTGTAATATTAAAGAAGTCTTAATAAGCTTATACTGCTGCTGCCTTAGTATTGCACTGCTGTAAGAAAACAGTGGAAATATCCTGTCCAGACAAGATCTTGCATAAAGCAGTTGGATTTAGAAACAGACTCCTTGGGTTTTGTTTTATTTATTTTTACAACTTTGGGAAAATAATGACCAGACTTTGCTGTAGGACCAGTCTTAAACACTGTTTAGCATAATTAAAATGATTTAGTGGCCAGTGCAGATCAAGCTATATGCATGTGTGCTGTCTCATAAATGCTTCCATTGTCTTGCTTAATGTGGATGTGGCTTAGGAAATTGCAAATTGATGCAATACATCTTTGGGGGTAAAGAGCAGACCACGCTGTGATCCTGGCGCTTCTTGCGGGCACAGCAGCTTGTAGCAGTTGTTCAGAAACAAAAGAAAAAACATGTGCTCGTTCTCTATTGCCCCTGCTGCAAAGCAGGAGTGAACCCAAAGACGAAGGACTGAGAGAACCCCTGTTTCCTGCCAGTGGGGGCAGGGTGCCAGGGAGGCCCTGCTTTGGAGAAAATGGGCAGCAAGCCTAGGCCAAGGAGAAAAGGGAATGGAACATGAATAGGACTTTCAAAAGGAGGGCCAGATGATGAACATTTAAGTCTGAAGTCCAGGCTTTGCTACAGAGATGCTGTATTCAGGTAGCTTCTTACTTATGTGGCTTTAATTAAGCAAAAAAACCTGTGTTAAATGACTGGAATAAACAGCCATTAAGATATAGACAGAAGTAATCACAGTTGCCTTATGCTAGGCTTCTACAGACAAAATTAGGTGTCTCCTAAGTGTCCTCAATTTCTTTTAATCTATAATTGCTTACTTTTAAAAATCCTCTGCAATTCCCTTTGGCTGCATTGGGCACTGTAGATTCTTATCTATCCTGTAAATTAGACCAATCATTAGGCATTTAATTTTGTTCACTCATATTTGAAAACTTAAGAGACACTCTGTCTCAGCTCTGCAATAGACTTGTCATTTTTCCTCTGTAGAATTAGGACAAATAGTTTCTATCTTATGAGAATGAAAAATGCACCTTCTGTTTTAATAGCTTCCACATAGTTTGTGGTAAGGCTGAGCCAGCAGTTCAAGCTAAAAATAGTTTTCCTGAGTCCCAAAAGACTTAGCAAGCTGAAAAAATGCTGGCTGCACTGGAAGGATTCGAGTGCCATGGCCAAGAGGTGTTCCTCAGTCCTGACATACAGGACAGAAAGCTTGTTCCATGCTGGTCAGAAAACATTCGGTTTCACTCGTAATTTATGTCCCCTGTTTTCTGCCCTGGCTGCAACAGAAGTGAGCTGGAGAATTTCAGCCTGCCATTTGAATTTCTGTCTTTGTATATGCCCTTTTTAATGTTATGCAGAGCTAAATCAGACTGGCTTAGTGGTGGCAGTTGGTTTGCTCTATTTCTCAGTGGTGTTGTGAATTCAGGGCGGTGGGAATTTGGACTAGCTGAGAAATGTGTTCACTTTCTTCTCCTTAAAGAAGAAAACCAAACCCTTCCAGTAAGACTTAACTGCACCAGAGCCAGCTAGCTACATTGGCAGGAGGCCTCTCAGTGTGGGGGGAGCATGGCTGCGTATGTGCCTTCACCAGCTGCTGACGTCTGTTGATAACACATCTTGTGTTCAGATGAGTGTCAAACAGGGTAGGGATGTGTTTCATAATCTAGTGGGCATGTTATCAGACACAAACAGATGCATGCACGTAACGCATCTATTGCATGCAAAGGAAAATGAGCCCCGTCGGTTCGGTGGTAGTTCTTGCTGCGTGTAAATGCACTGCATGTTGTTCAGGGAAGCGTGAGAGAACGGTACCCACCATAGAAGGATCTTTGCATCCATATGTCTGCTGCCTGTTTGCTAGCCTTTGACCTCCCTGTCCGCCTGTAGGCATACAGCTGAGCAGAGAAAATAATTAAGTAAAACCAAGGGATGAATTCTTCTGCTGCTCTTTTGCCTGTCTGGTTATGTCATCCCTCTCCAGCAATTTTTTTATCTCTCATGAGACTTTAAGCTGAAAAGCAAAGACCTGTCGAGTCTCGGGCACTGCTGTTGCCCATCATGTCTGCGTCTCCCCTGTCGAGACAGTGACTGGCTGCGTTTGCCATAAAATGATTGAGCAGCCTTTATGCCTGGAATATGTCTCAGATTCAGACTGGGGGGGTTGGACACTAGGTAAACAAACAGCCCTGACTCAGCACTTTATTGCTCACTCTCTGTGCCCGGGTTGATCTCCCCGTGCACGGAGCAGCACGGGAGGAGCAGAGCAAGACCTGCAGAACAGACCGTTACACGCTGACAAGCTCATGAGGCCACTTCCTTCCCAACTCCGCTTATTGTAGTACAGAAGTGACTGATGTTATAAGGCAAGGGGGTTGATGCTCATTAAGGATGTAGTCCTGAAAGTCAAATTTTTAGGCTGGAAAGTGGAATTCTAAATAAATGTTGTCACTCGTGCAGTTTTGCAATTCCAGACAGACTTGACCTCACATTTTATAGCTTTGAGCTCCCTATTTAATGCATAGGTGAAGGATTTTTTTTTTTAATCAGTTTTGATGATAACTGCTTTTAAAATTGGTTAATTACCACTGTATTTTACTCTGCAATCCTAGCTGGCAGCTGGAAAAGGTTGAGGGAAATACTCTACATACTTTATTTTCCCAAAGGTGAAAAATATTTCCATAATTTAAAAATACAGTTTGCCTCCCACCATTTCTGGCCATTTTTTTAGATACTAGTAGGGCTGGTAAGTTGTTTATAGCAAGGCAAAATAATTAATCTTTGGTCTTGGTTCTTAAGATGTCCTTTGTGCTACCAGAGGACTTACAGCAGCATTGAAGGCAAGTGTAATTGTGACAAGTCTTTGCATAACTCTAGGGGTAATGTCTTTGTACATAGAAAGCAAATTACTTGTAGTCTTTTCAGTTTGCTCTGTTTTCCTTCTCTCTGAATTCTCTAGTGCCCAGAGGAGGCTGTAAGAGAGGAGGGGACTGTGTTTCCCATGGCCTCTCCAAAGCCTGCAGTCAGCCATTCTTAATTTTGCTGCTAATCCCTCTGCTTATCTTTTGTTCTCTTTCTCTACTGCAGCAAGCAAAAATGAAGTCCCACTCCCTGGAACACAGGAGCCAGGAACAACCTTTGTTACAACCCAAACAGGTACAGTACTGCTAGCAGGGCTCTGAACCTAGCTCAGTGCTTGCACCACTGCAGACAAGGACATGAGAAATGTCTAGGGATCCAGACACCTCTGCAGGAAGTAAATGGCAGTCCAGACATCCTTAGGGACACTCAGCTTGAAGGGTTACTTTATGAAGATGGGATGATTTGCTGGAGGTGTTACTTGTGAATGGCTAGACCTGTGTGAATTCAGGACAGATTTGTTGTCCTGGGTCGTGCTGGAGAGAGTCTCCAAATTACAGAAAATTGAGCTGGAATGGGTCTCTGGAGTCATCTAAGTTCAAGGATTCAATGAAGAGAATTTAATACCAGGTTTTAAGTCATATGCTGAACTAAGTCTGAGGGAGTGATTGTGACCCATCCCTGTGATTGCATGCAACCTGTGGGTCACAGGAGTTAATTCTGAAGCAGCCTGAAGGATGTTTGTAATACTGGGGAACGGGGGGACACGGAATGGAGAATAGTCGGCAGAAATTAAAGAAAAGCTGTTAATCTCTCCCCCACCCCCAGCCCAGTAGTAGCACCAGCCATCTGTCAGGTTGGAAGCAGGCAGGAACAGGTTTGCTGCTGATCTTTGGCTTATTCATGCACGTTTCTGAAGGGATTCTTATATAAAGATGTTTTATTTCCTATCTTTTTCCCTTTTGAAACTCTTGTTTCAGGACATACTGGGTATTCTCCCAGTGGGGAGCCCGCTGACATCCAGCATCTCCTCTAGTATCACCTCCAGTCTGGCTGCAACACCACCAAGCCCTGCCGGCACCAGCAGCATACCAGGCATGAATGCCAATGCCCTTCCTTTCTACCCAACCAGTGACACCGTTGAGTCTGTCATAGGTAACTTTGCCCTTTTTCTTTTTTCTTTTTTCTTTTTTTTTTTTTTTTCCACTTATGCTGATAGGGGTTCCTCAGACGTGGATCACCAGGTATGAGCATTGGAATAGCATGGGCGTTCCAGTGAACTACAGTTTTGCGTCTCTGTCAGTGTTGGCAGATTCCTGAGGCTGTAAGCTTTTTCTGTGACTGTGATGCATCTGATGTTTTCTGCAGGTCATTATGGATGAAACTCACGCACAGGAACACGAGAAGGCCTCTGAGCCACTTACTCACAATATCAGATGGTGTTAAGGGCCTTAGGTTTAGGTTTGTCAAAGTGACAGAGGTCTTGGAGTAGGCAGGAAATCACAGGGGCATTTTCCACAGTTACAACCCCTTACATTCTAAATGACAGGTTTATAGTGAGGGCTTCCACCAGTAGATTGTAAAGACTTGCCCTTCATGGAGTGTAGGACGGAGGCTGTAAGAAAAAGGAGAACAGGAGAGTCCAGAGAGTAGAATCACTCCCTCTTAGATAGGTACAGGTTTTTTGGTCACCTGTTTTGCTTTTATTTTTTTCAATTTTTTAAAAAAACCTTTTTTAAAAAAAATCTAATCTTTCTGAGGTGATCTCACTAATTTGTTAAAAATAATAATAGAAGTGAGTGGGCATGTGTGGGATGGAATTTATATTGATCACGATTAGTGATGAGGCATGTTCAAATAGATGTAACACTTGCAGGCATTCATAAGCTTTCTTTATTATACCCCATTTTTGAACCTCAGAGATGTTTTTCAAGTGTTCCTTTCTACTGGTATTTCTTTCCCTTGAAGGGCTCTTCAGCAAAGTAGGGACAAAGCACAAGCCAGACCCCAGACATGTTATAAACCAGTGTTTATTGCATATTATGGACAGACTTGAAAGAGCAGTTTGGAGAAGACTTATGGGAACTGCTGTTATTTCATTAAATTTTTGTTTTCATATAACATTTGGGAATACTTTGAGACAAAAAAACCCAACAGATCAGGCAAAAGAACCTGAACTGAAAAGCTGCCCATGACACTTCTACCAAACAGTTTAAGAGCTGTATTGCACAGGGCGGAGAGTAGGGCCGTGCAGACTGACAAATAGAGAGCGACGGCTCCTCTGCATGTAGGCTCTTTGGGCCATCCTATCTCTTGAAGTTGTTGGTCCTTTATAACATAATTGGTACCTCTGTGTCTGGCAGAGTCTGCCTTGGATGACCTGGACCTGAATGAATTCGGAGTGGCTGCCCTGGAGAAGACATTTGACAGCAGCACAGTGCCCCACACGAGTGGCATCATGATAGGTACATGAAAGCAACAGAGCTTTCTTTATCTTCTGCCAAGCAGTGTTGCCCAGTCACCTCAGTGGAGCCAGCCCAGCAAAGCTCTAAAACCAGTACCAAAACAATATTGGTTAAACCAGCAATTATAACAAACTCTGGTGACCGCTGAGCAACTTTGAAGTGAAAGTGTGTCCTTGTTGACTAGCAGAGCTGAGTTCTTGCCATTGGGCCCTGGTGTCTTGGGGATGTTTCTTGAGACTGAATGGGACTTGCTTGATTATTTTTTTTTTTTTTTTTTAATTATTTTTTTAAAGTGTGCAATTAGACTCTAGATGGCATCTGATACCTTTAAAAACAGGCCAAAGTATAATGATTTGCATCTTAAGCAGAAAACTCTCCCTAGCAGTAACAGGAAACTCACTGACCTAGTAATACTATCCGTCTGTCACAGTGTGTCATCATGGTCTGCTGATTTGGTTCCTGTAATGTCTGTCTCACTTTAATCCGTGGAGGTAGGCTAAGGCCTCTTCTGCCTGTCTCTGATGAGCATCCAGGGAAAAATGAAATGTCTCATTGCTTTTTGGAAGTCGTTGTAGTTTTGGGCTACCCTTGCCATGTAAGGTTTTGAATGAGAGATGACTTTGGTGGTCTGAAGGTTTCCAAGGGAACTAAACTGCCTGGAGCTGTATTGAGGTAGGAAGGGACTCATGGAAGGAACTCTAAAGAATATCACTTCCACTTTCCTGCCAGTGATAAGAACCTGGTTGGCGAGCTTACTTTGCATGTCTGCTGATAACCCTGCCTCTGCCATTACCCATCTGCAGTGGCTTAGAGATACTGCACGCTGCTTTTCCCTCTGTTCACATCAGGTCTGGGTGTTATCTGGTGATCTTCTAAGATGGGAGGTCAGGAGAGAGTTGGGAGCAGGGCTGAGATCTCCCTCAATCTGTGTGTGACAGACAGAATGACCTCTTGTGTGAGGAAACTGTGATGTCTTTGGAGAAAGGACTCTTGTTAATTTTATATATTTTTTTCTTAATTACTGATGGATCTAGGAACTTAAGTGTGTCTAAAATGACTAAAGCTAGCCACTGATTTTTAGTGGTTAAAATCATGACCTGACCCAGCCTGATAGTCTTCTCCCTACAGGTTGTTTGGAAGTATTTAAGGCAGAGGCACATGGAGAAGTGAGTTTCTCATTACAAAATATTTCACCAAATACCAAATTAATCTTCCCTATACTGATAGGGACTGAACTCTGCTCAGAAAAATCTTTTGTTGCTTTGGCCGATGAAGGTAGCTCACTGAACTCTGGAGAGTCTTAACCTATGTGGTTCATGGGATGGCAGCTTCAGTGCCCCTCTTAAAGGCTGAGAGGGGAGTGGAGCATGGTGAGAAGTAGAGGGAATCCCAAGGGGCTTAGGAAGGAGAGAGGGAAGCTAATGCCTTCTGCTCTGAACTCCTGCACTATGCTCTGGCCCACGCTTCATGGTCATACATAGCCATCCTCTCTGTGTGTTCTTTGTCCAGGTGGGAGTTTGCTGCAAAGTTCTGCTCCTGTAAATATCCCCGGCTCCCTTGGAAGCTCTGCCTCCTTTCACTCTGCCTCTCCTTCTCCACCGGTCAGCCTCTCATCGCATTTCCTCCATCAACCCCAGGGACACTTAAGCCAATCAGAAAACACATTCCTGGGGACATCAGCTTCTCATGGATCATTAGGTAAATGCACAGTGTGTGTGTCCCATGTACATGCCTGTCTGTGCCATGTAAGTATTTTCTTTTAAGTTAGCTTTAATTTTAATGTATTTTTTCACTGCTGCCATCTGTATCTCTTCTTCCCATGAGAACAGGAACAATTCTAGAAGCTGCTTTACCATAAATCAGCTAATACCTTGTGAACAAAGGAGCAATTCCCTTTATTTCCCATGTTTCTAGGCTTGAGAAAAAGGGACAAATAGGTTAAGTGACTTGCTCCGATGATGCCTTTCTGGGGGAAGAGCTCTGCCTTTTCCACCAACAATGCTGTGCTGAGACTTCACTTTACATAAAAATCAGAGTTGGGTCCAAAGCTCTGCTACGTTAAGGTGGGGTTTGCAGTTTGCCCTTGGGACTGGTGGTAGATCAGATTGGCATCTGGGAGCTCTAATGCAGGTTCACTGTACTTTTTTTTTCTCCTGTTTGGCACCCTGTGCACAGTTTTGCAGTGCGGACTTTGAAAAAAGTTAGTGTTCCAGCTTTTTTTGTTCCCTTGCCCCACCCCGAGGATCTGTTTCCTGGAAGAGAAACTGTGAAGGGAAGAGAAATTGATTTGGAGCTTCAGCTGTATCAACTAAAACTGGGAACTGAGGGACCAAATCTATTTTAGTGTCAAGATGTGGGGTTACCTTGGGAAATAAAACTGTTTGGGCTCAAGGCTACAGTGACACTGTCTCTGCTCATTTCTGTTAGTAACAGTTCTACCCACTCTCTATACTGATACTAGATGTAAATACTTCCTCACATTTGAGACACACATTAATCTTTAATATTCAGCTTGACCTAAAAAAACCCCACAACAATTAAATGCTTTTGTAATCTATTTCTGCATGCACTTAACTGTGTAACTGCATCCCTTGTTTGCACAGGCCAAGCCACGCTTCCATGCCTTGCGACTGTGATTTGCTTGGCTTTAGCAGCTTTTACAATTACTGTAATAAGACAAGAGGCATCAGAGGGCATCTCTGCTACTAATTAGTGTTGAGGTTGGCTGTTCTTCCCAGTTTCAGTAAGAAAAAGAAAACTTGCTTAATAAGGCCTTCTTTGAATTTCAGAAGAAACAAGTTCAGCGGCTGTATTTGTCTTGACTATGTAGTTATACAAATCAAATACCAAAGAAATGCAGGAAATTCACAAATGCATTTAAGTACTTGATTTTTAAGGAAAAAAAGTTAGACAATTTCCTGTAATAAAACAAAACCACTTTTATGATGTTTTGAATAAAATACTTAAATACCTTATTCAGTATCTTAACATCTTAAATATTCCCTAGCAGTTGGGAATCTGGAATCTGTCTATTCCATGTGACTAAGTGTGTATTGTGTGCAGTTATTACTTATTTGTATTGCAGTTGAGTTACAGATACCTAGTCCTGGGCTAGTTCCTGCTCTGCTAGATGCAAAATGTGCAGAGAAGATATTCCTGACCAAAGGGCCTTGCTACTTCACGTGTGAAATGAGGCCAGCAGGTGGAAATGGGTAGTAAAAAGAAATAACAACATAAGCTGGGTCAACATTATGGCAGAGTTTGTGGCTTGGCAGCATCGTGCTTAGTGCTAGCTTCCCTTTCAAGAAAACTGGAGCTTTAGAAACAAAATGTGAGTTGAGGTTCCTTGAAAACTTGCTCTCAATTGAGCATGCTTCAGAGCTCCTGAAATAGATGTATGGTGGCCTGAGCCAGTGAAGAGCCCTTGTTGCTCTGCTGAATGACTGGTGAATGCACCTAATCCTTTAGTGAAGACAAAATAATGGGTTTTTTTCATCTGTGTGTGTTTGTTCATGTCTTGGCCAGCACTAAATGGGGAGTGGTGTTGGGGTAGCCCTCACTGAGAGGCCAGTGTCCCCAGGACACTGCTTGCTTGCAGACATAGTCAGTTCAGCTGCTGTAAGATCAGAATTGTCCAACACAGCTAGATTTAGGAATATCCACACACAGTGGCAAGCACCACTAAATGAAATTCACTGCTACATCAAACTGGTGCATGTCTGGGTGCGTAAGAGTTGGCATCACTCAGTAGCTCTATGAGCTTTTCCTACTAGCTCTTCCCTGAGCGCAATGTGTTAGTGCTTATTTGTTACAAAAATATGTTAACTTAGAGTACAAACCATGGAGCCTGTGGAAAAATAACCAGTTTCGTTTACACTTGGTTTTCTACTGCTTTGTCTTCTAAGCTTGGAATTTCTTCCTCAAAAAGAGAAATTATTTGAAGAAGCTAAAATAAGGAAGTGGTTAGTCTTCTCCAGTGCCAATCACTAAATTTTGTGCTAGAACTCTGCAGGGGATGAAGCTGGTGTGGGGGGGTGTGTGTGTGTATTTACACACATACTGTTGCCTCCACTTGTTTGTAAACAGGGTTTTCCAGTTAGTGCTGTTTCTTATATATGCAAACAGTAACGATGTTGGCACATTTTAGTCTCACTGTTTGGGAGTGAGACTCCTTTCCTGAGTGCCAAGCTGAGGAGACAAAAGCAGAAATTTTCTTGGGGTACAGGCAGGAGAGGAAGCACCATGTGGATTGGCTGTGGGCACCAATCTGTTCACCAGTGCTGGTGGCTGGGATGCACAGGAAAGTGGGAGGGTAGTAAGCAGTTCAGAGGTTCTCATGTGAGAAGGGAGATTCAGGCTGGTAGTCAGCTCTGCTCCAAGATGGATGCTTCTAAAAACACCCTGGTTCCAAAGTTGCCTCCCTTTGGTTTCTTGGGTCCTCCCTGTATCATTAGGCCTCATTTTTAATGGTGTGAAATGTCCCCTATAAAGTCCCTCTGTGACAGGCTCCTGGGGATACAAATAATTCTTCAGATGATCTTCTTTTTCCCGTGTGTACACGTTTTTGAATCCTGGATTTCACAGGGGTAGGGAGGAAATGGGGAAGTTGCCAGCACCTGTGACATAACCCTCTCTATTTCCCTGTGAAACAGGTTTAAATGGGATGAGCAGCAGCATATGGGAACACTTTGCTTCGGGGAGTTTTTCGCCCAGTACCTCACCTGCATTTCTGTCAGGTCCAGGTGCTGCGGAGCTGGCACGGCTAAGACAAGAACTGGATGAAGCCAACGGCACAATAAAGCAGTGGGAAGAGTCTTGGAAACAAGCCAAACAGGTACTTGGGCAACTCCTGGGAAAAGGGATTAGGGAGTGTAAAGGAGTTGGAGGGTGTCAGCATTTAACGCAAAGCTTTCCAGGCATTGAGGTGATGAGAAGAGCTGTAGTTTTTACAAACAGATTCTATAAGCATTCTTACTCTCTCTTCTGCCTTGGAAAGAGGGTCTGAATCACTGTGTTCAGATGCTGGAAGTGCAAGGCCAGGTGTCATAACAGGTGCACTGAGGTGCTTCACAATCTCTTAGACTTTCCTGCTGACTTGGGTCCATAATAATTTACTGGTCTGCAAAGTTCATGGTCTGAGCCAAATATGTAGAACCAAAGCCCAACCAGATGGGGTATCTGGATCTGAGCAGCACTTTGAAGCAAAGCTCCAAGGATGTTTGAGAATTTGGGAACAGGGCAGATCAGACAGAGAACTCTTGGTGAGGAGTGTGTGGAAATGGCTGGTTTTGCCTGGGATTCTCTCTTTGAGGCTGACTGAGTTTTCAGACTGCTTCTTTTACCCTCTTTGTTGGAACTTGTAGGCTTGTGATGCTTGGAAAAAGGAGGCAGAGGAAGCAAATGATCGTGCCAACACAGCTAACATGGAATGTGAACTGGCTCGGGAGCAGAGGGAAGCCTTGGAGCTGCAAGTGAAGAAGCTGCAGGAGGAGCTGGAGAGGATCCACACAGGCCAGGACCCTCAGTTTCTGCGCTCCTTCTCTGACCTGGAAACACTCTCACTGTCTTCGCTTTACACCCTTCAGAAACAGCTGCGAGCAAACCTGGAGAAAGTTGATAAGGTGAGTGACAGGGATTTGCAGGCAGGGCTTTGCTCGCTGCTCCTGCAGATCGCTACTTTTTTCACTTTTTTTTAATACAGCAAGAAATCAGAAGCCTATCAAAGCAATTCCACGTGGATGTAGCCAAAGTGAGTTTTAGACAGCGTACAGGACAAGAACCTGCCTCATCTTTGTACCTTAAGTACAAATTTTAAGTCAATCCAAGCTGCTCCATTGATCCTAAAGGTCCTAAAAGACATCATGCTGTGCTGCTTCACTTTTGCTTCAGGAGACAAATGGGCAGACAGCTGCAAGTCCTTCTCCCACTGCCTCCTCGTTCCCCAAACTGCGTAGCACAGGTTGGCGGCCCTTTTGTTTTGTGGCTCTTGACGCTTACGTTGTGCCCTGTCCCCTCTCTTGCAGGCGGTATTTCAGATGCAGTCAGTGAAATGCCTTAAGTGTCAGGAGGAGAACCGGGTGGTGTTACCGTGCCAACACGCAGTGCTGTGTGAAACATGCGCCGAGGAGGGCGAGTGCCCCATCTGCCATCCCAACAGGCCCCACTCTCTCCAGTCGTGACCTTCCAAGGACACTTGTTCTAATCATATCGTATAGAACTTTTTAACTTTATACATACATACATATATATGTATGTGTACGTATATATGTATGTGTATATATATGTATATATGTGTGTGTATGTGCATGTTTGTGTATGTGTGTATATATGCACACACATGCACATACACACATAAAACAAAGATTAGTTGCAGAGCACTTTTTAATACTTTACATCCCGTATCTAAACTGCCCCTCACCCGTGCCCCACTAATTCTAACTCTTGAGGAACTTTGAGAGCTGTTTTTAATACAGATCAAAGGGCCATTTGCAAAGAGTGTTGTGTTTCTCCTCTTTTCTATTTAGGTGATAACAAATTTTTGACTATTTCCAGAAGGTTTTAGAGTGAGCAAGAGGGGCTTCCACGTGCTTTCCAGAGGAAGAGTTGAGATCACAGGGAGGATTGAGGTGGATTGAAATGACTTGTTCATGACTTCAGTCTCCCTGCTCTTTCACTGACCCAGCTTGGTTAAAGCCATCCTCCCTGATGGAAGCTCCGCTGGGTGCCCGCCTGGTGGGCCTCGCGTTGCCGATCTCTGAATGTGCAGGAACTTTGTCTGTCATTTAATCAGCAAAGTTCGCTTTTTAAATTTTTTCTACACTCTTTGTATATTTGTATGAAAAGAAGAAAAGAGGGGGGGGGGAAAAAAAATAATGTAGTGGACCTAGAGGAAGCCAAGCCCCAAAATTCAGTGACTAGCTTTCATTGCTGATACAACTAACACGTTCCAGGTCTAAGCAGCCTTACAAGTATTGCCCTTGTGTCAGCTTAAGCCCTTTCTGAAATAAGTACGGAGGCAGAGGTTAGTTCTCTCCAGGCACCCTTTTGTCTGGTGGCTGCCTAGAGACATTTTACTGTTTCAGACCAGATTAATTTTGTTTTAGCCACGGGGACCTGATTCATACTTACTGCTGAAACACTTGAAACAGTTCCAGGTAGTCTGAAGACACATTTGTTGAACAGAGTCAATGTTGCCTATGTCAACAACTGAAGGATGGTTTGTGGACTGCTGGGTCTGGAAGCCCTTGTGGTAGAGATCATGTTTGGCTGTGGTGACAGGAAGTCCAGCGTGACAGAGAAATACCACCAGCTTAGGCCTGTCCGGTAGCTGAGCTTTCCTGTGACTTTCTTTACCAGCTTGTCCATTGGATTTTTCCATCAGATGGATTGCAGTAACCTGCTGGGATCTCAACCAAAAGGCCACTCAGTTGACTAAACATTTTCACTCTGCACAGTGGTGCTGCCTGTGCCACCCCTCCCTGACCTGGAAAAGCACTGGAACCTCCAGCAGCCCACTGTTGTAGGAAAACTGAATTTTTACTGGAGCCTCTCAGAAAGCTTCATATTTAATGCAAAGACATAATTAGGTTTGCTTCCATAATTCCACCTTTCCTTTACCTGGAAGGGGTTAATATGCATTCCCAGATGATCTCTTAAGTGCAGCTCTGTGTAGTTCTTTTTTACGTTTCTCCCATTAACTTGTTTTGGGGTTTTTTGTTTGTGGGGGTTTGTTTTGTTTTTGGGTTTTTTGGGTTTTTTTTGTGTGTGTGTTTTTTT
>JANHGN010009510.1:3481-15309 GCA_024605025.1 Megaceryle maxima
TTTTTCTTTTTATTTTTTTTTATTCCCACCCCAATTTATTTGCTTGACAGACTGTCCAGGTTCAAGAAGATACAATAAAGGCACAAAGTTAGAAGCAATAGGATGTCATTTCTTTATTTAAGAGTGAAAAAATACCAACAAGTTTGGTTTCTACCAAAATTTCTTCCTATCACCTTTAAATAAATCAATAAGCAATTCTAATATTTTTGCAGTAAATTTGATTTGGCATTTTTATTTCATTCATACACTTGTATTTTTTTCATATAAGCATATGCTTATATGTTATTGTGTGAACTCCATATAAGAATACAAGATACACACCCAGAATGTGAGTGTGTGTGGTTTTGGATGATCTACAAAGCAATATAAATCCCAAAGTTATATTTACTAATTTTGAAAAATACTGATACTTGCTTAAATGCAACTTTAATGTTTGGGTACAGGGAAGGGCAGAATCCAGTAACACCCAAGCTAAAATTCAGTAGGCATTATGAATTTATTCAGTCTTTTCTCCCTTAGGTTACTTACCAACTTTGCCTTGAATTGCTGGTGTTTTAGGAATGCTTTTATTCTGCTATAGATGGAAGAGGTTTAGAATTTTATGTAGAAGTCCAAAAGACTTGTGTGTATCCAAAACCCCTCTTGTATTGAAGATATGAGAAGAGATTACTTTAAAGTAAATATTTTGTTAATAGGTTCTGTGTTATGTATACATAAACATGAAGCTATTTTTTATATACATATATTATACATAATTTCTAGAATAGGTTGTTACTGTCTTATCTAATCAGAATTTCTCCATTTCTGCAAGGTAGGTATTGGAACCTTTTTGGATAAATATTAGTTAAAAGTTAAAATTGTCCAAGAAACATCTAGACACTAAATAGAGTTTAGTTTCTTGCCTTTGGGAGCATTTTATTAGGTTAATAAAGGGTAATATATTTTATGAAGTCCAGATTTGAGTCTGAAACTAACTTATATTGTTTGTTTCATATGAGACACACAAAAAAAATAAATCTTGGCAGATCCAACAATCCAGAACTTGTGAAAATTTTCTATAAGGTACTTTTGAAACCATAAAAAAACTTTCTTGTTTGGTCCAGTGTTTTGATGGTTTTACTTGTCTATGACTGTATTTTCCTGGTCTTTGCAGAAAGGCTCTTGGAACTAAAAAGGTTCTAAAATCTAGTAATTTTTAGTACTGCTGCTTTGCTGCTGAGGGTATTTGCCTAATTTATAGATCTGAATTAAAGAATTTAATAAGCATATGTTCAACCATATCCAAATATAATGTTGTTGACAGCAAAATATATTATTCTTTAAAAATAAATTTTGTTATAGTTGCATGTCTCTGTCATCCATTGCAACTTAGAGCCTAGGTGTCTGTTAGGACCAGCACATCTACACTGCAGTGTAAGGATGTTGCTGCAGTCTGTGGAGCCACTCCCAGCCTAACAGTAGCTCACCAGCAGTCCACCCGGTCTGTTAAGTCTGGTTTTCACCACTTAAGTGCACAAACCTGTTCAGGATGCTGGATAAATTCTCAGTATCGGTCACAACTATTCTGTTACTGGTTCCTGTTTTGAAGGTAACTTGGAGACTATTAAACAAGAGATGGGTACGTCATTTAGTTGGCATGATACGTATAAGCTAAAAGCTGCAAAGGCAGTTTGGGTCGTACGGTCAGGCACGTTTATATTCAAGTTTATTACACTTAAACTGTACAGACACTTCAGAATCTCTATTAAAAGTGCCATTAGCATTTGTTATATGAATCATGGACACTAAGGATCTGTCTTTCTGCTTCCTTCAAGATACTATAGGTACCTTGTACTGTAGCTGTCCACGTTACGTTCTGCCAAATTTTTCTAAGTAAATAAGGGTATTGTATTTGCAGTTTGGCCCTTACTTTGGCCATAAAATGTGGTGCATAAAATGTCAACTGTGTTAAGTTTTACCTTTCTGAAGTTGCATGTTCCTAGAAAACATCCTTGCTATTGCACACACATGGGAGAGCAAGCCACAGAAGTGAAGCGAGAAAAAGCAAGAAATATGCTTTAAAAACCCACAAATATGGGAATCTGGATGAGTGTTTAATTTATGTAAATTATTCTTTATTTTCTTAGAATGGAGTCAACAGAAAAATGTGAAGCAGTGATTGCTCATTTTAATGGAAAATTCATAAAGACACCAGCAGGAGTTTCTGGTATGTTGCATATATTTCTAACAGGATATATGAATGGGTTACTGCTTACATAGTGGAAGCCTGTTACACTGATTGTTGGATCTGGCTTCGCATTCAGAGGCAGGCTTATTAAAATCAAACTGTCTTGTTCGATGACTGTAATACTTGCTCACTTGGAACACAGTATATCACTTTACTGTAGACCTTTTCTAGGAATCTAGTAGTGTTCTCTGATAGCAGATAGGCAAGCAACTAAAATGCCTTAAGCCAGCTGTGCACAAACTTACATCCAGCATAATCCCACTTAAAGTCAGGAGACAAGAATGTGTTATATGTGTATCAGAACAGAATTTGGCTGATTGTCCATGAACAACTTTGTTTTAAGAGAGGAAAAAAATGGACTGCTTTTGCCATCTGTTGGTGATTTTTTTTGCAAGTAATTTTCAGGAAAAAAAAAAGTTTTGATTAGAAAAAAAAAGTAGATTCTGCAGCAATGCCTTAATGCCATTTTCATTTATTGGGGTGCTGTGATTCTCAAGTCAAAGTAGGCTTTGAGGTTTTTCAGGAAGATGGAAGGAGGTGAACGAAGAATGCTACTTCTAGAAATATTGTGCAAGGCAAAATGCAGTTCCTCATCAGTTTGCCTGCTTTGTCAGCACTGTTTCTAAGAGACAAAATGTATATTCCATAAATACGTAAAAATGAGGAAAGGACATTCAGAGCAGCAGAAAAAAGAAAAAAAAAAAAAAAAAAAAAAAAAGGACAAAAAGGAGAAAAGAATACATGCCTGACATTTAAGACAGCTTTCAGTAACTATTTTATTGAGAATCCCAAGTGAAATTTTACAAATTATATTGATGATGTGGTTGCAGAAGCCACCTTTATTCTGCTGGTGAAATGTCCTCCACAGCCAGACCCTGACACTGAAGAGGAAAGCAGCTCTCAGCAGGCAGGCAAGAATGTGGCTTGTTTAGTAAAACTACATACACGTCTCATCCCTGAAATATTACTCTAGTTTGAGGCAGTCTGTGCTGTGGTAGGGATGGAAAGCTACTTCAGAGCAACAGGAAACCACTCCCCTCACCAGCACTAATCTAATTAACGCAGGGTTTTGACCTCCCTGGCTTGGCTTTTGCAGACCCTTTGCATTGGGATAGATTGCTGAGTTTATTTAGTTAAAACTTTGTTATACATAGGGGCTGTAACATTTACTTTTTCTATTTCATATATTTAGCAATCTGTGTTTTATGAGATGGAAAATCCCTCTAGGGACAAGGAGGTCATAGAACAATTTTCTCTGAATGCTGACAGCTCTGATCCACCCTCTGTGTTTTATAGTGCTGTTATTCCTTGGGCATAATTAAGAGTAAAAAGTATGGAGAAACAAAGAGTTCAAATTAACATATAGGGGTTTCTATTCATTTAGAGGCGGTAAAAAAATCTTGTATTAGTGCTTTTTTAGTTTGCTTATTTAGATCTTTCACTTGCATTATCTTCTTCTCAGTGAATGAGCTATCAAGCATGTCATTGCTAATCATACTCTGTCTTGGGTGGGCCGTTGCTGAAGCTGGAGTTGTACCCCTATAGAATCAGGTTCAACCAGGTAGAAATGGAAAATTGCTGCATGAAATTGTGTGAATGATTTTTGCAGTGTGGAAGAAAACATTTACCAGAAATGTGTGATTAATTATGGACAAGAAATTTGCACAGAACTGGTGATAATCAGAAAGTGGAAACAAAAGAGGGGTCTTAAGATATAATCCACTTCATGAACTTTCACTTCTAATGCTTACTGGGCAAAGTAGTTGTGCAGGCTCTCTGTCTAGAATTGGTAAAGCAGCATACACCTCCAGAGACTGATGTGTCTTTGCTGTCGTCTGTCCTTGCAGTTAGAAAGAGTGTGTAGATGAGTCACTCAGAAATAGATAACTCTAAATGTCTGGAAGTCAGTTAAGTGAGATGAATTAGAACCTCCACAACGCTGAAAAATGCAACAGTTAAAGTAGGCGCATAAGGGAGTAGGAAGAATCTTGTTTATTAAATACTCTTTATTTTGTTGTATAGGGTACAGCCCCAGCTCTCTCACTTTCCATGCTGATGCTGTGAAATTATATTGCCCCTTGGAAAGGCTTTTATGGAGTTCCTCACCACATAGCAAGCCCATGTCCATTAATACTGTCTTATTAGAGGATGGAGCTTATGCATAATAACATGCTACAGTCTGCCAAAAAGTAGGCCAGAGTCATGGGGCAACTGTGGTCTTGGACTACCTGCACAGAGGAAAATGGATGTAGTGGGAAAGCTCTTGGACAAACAAAGGGTAGGAAAATGTTTTGAAATAGACTAGCATCCTTTAGGGTTATAGAGGTGCAAGTTTACACACATGCAAAATAAAATCACAGAACTGGAACTATATTTAAATCAAAACATTGTGTCCTAGAAACTTGGCTAAAATCAGCAAAGGGAGCTGGCTATAAAAACACTGTTATCAGGATGGGGAGGGTAGGAGAAACAGACCTGTAATGAAATAGGTGTGGGAGGAAGAACATCTGTTCAACAAAAACATGCCTTCATAATGCAGCTTTGTTATTTTAACTAAGTGGAAGAATGGGTTAAATGCAGTTATAGGGAACCTAGGTGAAAATTTTTCTGGAGCGTGAAAGAGAAAAGAGAAACCTCTGAGAATCTGAGGGCCGAGGGTAGCATAGGGCAATCACAAAAGTGCTGTGACTGACTGGTCACTGATGGTACTGAGCAAGCTGAACCCAGATGTATCAAGCTACTCAGGCTTTATTTCCCTGCTCCATATTAACTTGATTAAATATATTCAATATTTACTGTGCCCTTCTTTGTCTTCAGTGAGAAAAAAGGAAGGTTAGCTGTGAGAGCAGTTTCAAATGCACTGCAAGTTGGTGTAATCCTAACACTCCTAGAAGTGGTATATTAGGTTCACTATTTGTTAGGATTTGTACTTATGTGAGTTATTGTAATAGTTTGTTCTGTTTTATGGATTACCACTTTCTGTTCATTTCTCTCAGGACTTTGATTTTTGTATTTCATTCTCTTCTCAGTTGTGTTTATTGCATGAGCGCTATAATCTTGAAACAACTTTTGCATTTAGTTCTACTTTTCTTTTTAAAGAGAAAAGTACTTTTCTCCATATTGTTTTCAGCAAATAATGTGATATTTAAAGCTTTTCTGTTCTGCTGTGAAATATGAACCTCGTGACATAAATTGGAGGAAATGGAGACTAGAGTAGCATAAGGATCCAGGACAGAGAAGATGAGTAGTGAGGACAGAGCAGCATACTTAGCTTCCCTCCCCTAAAGATGAAACTTAATGTTTGCTGCCTTTTTGTCTTGCATTGGACCCATAATGATTATAGAAATGATCTGCTGGGCAAAAATCATGAAAGACATCTCCTCCCGATCCCAGCAGCATGTAACTGCGTAATGATATATGAGAATAATTCTATAAATAATTACATAAAGCAGTTGTGCTGTAGAATAGTTAAGGTATGTGTAAGTCGGAGTGTATTTGTCTCATTTACATTTAAAATAAAAAAATATAGATGTTAAGTTTTATGCCTGTTGCATAGGCTTTATGGATTGTTTAATATTTTTTTTACTGAAAAATAGCTTACGTGATTTTGTTTTAATGGGTGTAAGGTAGAGAGCATTTTTGCTGAGCAGTCCATAACATTTCTGCATTTGTGTTATGCTGATGAGCAGAGGTTATTCATGACCCTCATTCCTCTTTCCACTTGCAAAGATACTGGTCACTAGATTCCAAATTAGGGACAAAAATGAAGATGTGTCTTAGAGCCACACTTCTGCTCGTGCTCTTGACTGTAGACAAGGGAGAGGTCCACCAGGTATGATAGACACAGCTGCTTGAAATGATTCTCATATTGGACATCATTCTAGTGCAGGAGGGGAGTGAAAATGGACACTTGGAGTAGTTATCTTGTGGTGGTAATTTTTGAGCTTTTTCCATTTGCTTACCTTCACAAAGTATCCAGCACTGACGATCTCTGGGTAGTGAATTTAAGCTGCTTGACCATAAACTCATATTCCTTAGGTATCTTTCACAGATTCGTCAGAAATTATCCATGAACCACAGTCTGAAAAGCCACTGCTAAAGAGTATCGAGAGGTCACAGTGCTGGTGTTACTCCTGATTGCCACAATGAAGGCCAAGATTTTGCCCATTAGATCAAAGATTGGAAGCTTTTACTGCTCTAATTCTCATAGTTTGTAATTGCTGCTTAGTTTTAAGAAGCAACGTTGGAATAGAAAAGAAAAATACTACTTAAAACCACTCAAAATATACTTCTGTGACAAATTATTAAACCTTGTGTAAATTATTAAAGGAATGTAACCCTCATCACTGTATTTAAGTGAAGCTTAGGATGGTGAAGAGTATATATTTCATTTTTCTTTAAACATATTAAGCTGCTGAGATCTTGGGTTGCACAACTTTTTTAATTCCCACAGCTTTTGGCAATTCTAGCTGTACAGGCGTGCTCTGTCATTAAAGTGATGTTTTCATGTCAGAATTCATTTGTCCCATATGCTTTGTCACTAAAAGATAGGCAATTAGAGTCACTAAAAGATGCAGTTTAATTGAGAACTGGATAAAAGAATAGTTTTTTAAAACTATTTTGTTGTGGTTTTGAATATCTGAAAGCTGGGCTTATTGAAAAGTTGATTAAATTAGCAATGTAAAGTCAAGGGTGTAAACACAAAGTCCAGCATAATATCAGTGTTGTTCTTACATTCATAGAATCACATGGTACTTATTTGGGTAGACACTGAACAAACGAAGATTGAATTCTAATGTACACATGTGCACAATGTGTGTACAACCAGAAAATGTTTACCCTCTGGACTAATACTGCATCCACATCTTTCTTCTGTTAAAACATTAGCCTTAGAGGAGGGTGATTCAGGCCGGAGGAGATGGTCAGCACTTTCCACAGCCAGGTTTTAAAGCACTGACCTGCTGTAAAAGCACAGGAAGGCTCATGGTTACAGAAATCCTCCATAGCAGCAGCTCAACAGACATCTAAACCACTGAGAATGTCTGTTGGCTTTCATTGTGTCAGTAGAGTGGCAGCTTTCAACATGGTGTCTTAGCTGCGGAAGCATAAGTCCACTGTCAGTTGTAGCTAACAGCTGTCAGTTAGCTGATGTAACTCTGAATATTTATACTATGCCTCTCTGCCTCGCATGTACAGGTAAGTCACTGTGTGATTAATGATCCCCTTTGTCACTGGGCCTGCACACTTCCCAACAATTAAACAACAAAAATGATTCTTCCATCCTTCCTGGACCACAAAAAAAGATCGCTTGATTGGTCTGTAGAGCTTGTTGGAATTTTCTGTTTATACATGTGCATATATAGATAGATATATGTGATATACATGTTTATAAGTGCAAGAGCGAGAACATCTTGCATATTCGTGGAAAAAAAAATGAGGAAACGTTAAGCTGAAGTAATAAATTTCAGATTTAATTTTGAAGAGAGTAAGGACTGTGTTCAGTCTTCAGTGGGAGGAGGATCAATAGATCATACTTGGCTCCCATGAAGATTTATCTCCATATCATGACCCTTCTCCCTCTGATGACCATCAGTTGCAATGAACACTATTGTACTCACATCATGTGTATGGAGAAGCAGCCAAAAATTTTGAGTTAGGCTTTCAATTGCAGCAGTCTCTACTATCAGTGTTCAGATCTTGAACTGAATTCAGGGAAGGCAAATGCTGTAGAACCTTCTCACAGCAGTTGGTGGTATTAAATACACCGTCTGCTTCAGTTTTTTTAACGTGAGTTGGAGCTTTCACAGTATTTGGCTTTATTTATGGACACAGTGAGGAGCAAGACACGTTGGAAGGTCAGAAAAACAAGGGTTCCCATGACCTAGGTCTGTCTGTGTTCAGTAAGATGGAGTACCAGCTTCTGGCAAATCACAGATTAATGCCTTTTCATTTTTATTTTTTTCTTTGCTGCTGGTTTTATTACATATACAAAATCCCATACATGTAGATATTCCTTGTTCCTTTTTTTTTCCTCTTTAAATTTGTCAGGCAAGGTTTTCCAATGCATTACAGATGTTTCATCATTTAAAATTTAGCTGTTTTCAGTTATCTACTGACCCAAAAAAAAAAAATAATTCATATTTATTCTTAAACTAGATCTTTATGAATATTGTATTAAAACAGTTGGACAGGTTTACTCTAATTTTTTTTGTCTATCTTGACACAATGATGGGAAATGTAAGCATAAATAATGCTTTCATAAAAGTTTTGTACAATTCACTATAGGGATTTTAAATGAAAATGTAATACAGCTTTAAATAATGTATTTACTACCTGTGAGTGCTGTAATACAGAATCACAGGGCTAGAAACTTTAAGGTATTTTCTGATGTCTACATAAGCTGTTCTTACGTCACTTTCCTTTGACTTAATTCAAAAATTTATAGTGTGTTTTGGAAGTCACGCATGCTTCCCACAATACTAGATGGCTTGAAATAATCTGTAAGTAGCCAGAGGTATTCAATTTGTGAAGGAAGTTTTTTTACATTTAAGGCAGTTAACTTCACTATCAGATCTCATCTCGCCCTTTCTGATGGATTGGGTTTTTCTGGTTTTTTTTGTTTGTTTCCCCCCTGCCCTGAAATCAGAGTCAAAATAATGTTAGGCCAGAAAATGACAGTTTAACCCATTTTGACTAACATCTCCTGAGATTAACTCCTCTTATTTCAACACAACTGTATGTGGATTAAAATGCTGTGTGGATCTAGCTTTTATAAAGTAGCATCAAATTATCCATTAGTATATTGACATAGCACCTTTTTTTCCCCAAATATGCCAAGTCAGATGTTGCTTCTCATGATAGAAGACCCCAAAGCAAAACACAATTCTGGTAATGCCAAAAATCCCTTCAGAAATACAAGATTATTGAAGACTCTTCTCCAGTTTCTGTCTCCTAATTTAGGATTTCTGTCACTTCCTTCTGTGTTTATTCTGTTGTCCATAGGTGTCCATTACTTTTTCAATGTCATTAGCCTAACCTTTCCCTGGTTTATTTTTTGATTATAGGATTTTAATTACCATTCTCTCTAAGGTAATGCATTTTAAATTAATTAAGTTGTCATGTTTAGTTCTGAAGACTGTCTCTGATATTAAAGTTATTTTACTGCTGAATAACATCACATGGGCATGGGGAGTACAAGTCTCTGATGGATGTGTGGTAAATGTTGGAAATGAGGCAGGGAACCACGTACCGCTTCTCTCTCCCAGTACTTCCATATACTTCTCTTATATAGAGAAGGTTGTCAAAAGATGTATCTTGCAAGAAGTAGATATTTTCCCAGTAGAAACAGAGCTAGTGTGTCAGATATGCCATCCAAATCCAGGGATGACTTGGCCATTACTGCTAATTTTGTGCCAAAGCTCTAAGAGTCGGCCTCTTTGCCAGGTTTTAAATCTGATATTTTCAATACCAGTCACCTTTTGCAAATGCAGATAGAGTGAAGAGCACGTCAGCACTGGCCATGGTTATACTAATAGATCTTGTTACATGATACAGATACACCAAAATTTTTCTTGGGGTTGAGTTTTTGTGGGTGGCCCTCCCAGCCCATATGTTTACTCTGCATTTGGAAACTTGCATGATTTAAGATCTAGCCATGTCTCATTAAGGTGTTTCCAAACAGAGAACGACTGGAGGAGTGTCATGGTAAAGCTTAGACAGCTCATGTGTCAGGAATTACTGGCAGAGAAGTGTTCACATCCAAATCATAACAGTGCTTCCACCCTGTGATTAGGGAGGGTGTGGTGTAGCAGAGCTGTGCTTCAGCCATAGGTACTCAGACGTTATTGCAGCTTAAGCTTGTAACAGGGAAAGAAAAAGTTTTAACATTAAAAATTGAAATGATGAGCAAAACTTTAAAATAAAGCATAGCAGTATTGTTTCATGACAGTATGAAAACAAAACAACAGCAACAAAAAAAAAAAAAAAAAAAAAAAAACAACCAAACAAGTTAAAAAGCTTGAAGAAATTCTGGTTGCCTTGTGTGTTCTTTATAGAACAGAGATAAAAAGGGAATGGACAGTTGTAACATTTTTTTCAGTGCAAGGTCGCGGGAGATAAAGGTGCCCACTCAAATCTCTTGGTTAGAGTAACTGGAGGTACTGTGCCAGTTCTTCTGGCTATTCTGGTTGAGCAGAGCAGTTTAAGCTTGGGGACATTACTAACATTTCTAAGGGATAGGGGGAAAATACTAAAGGCCTTTGGCCAGATTTATTCTCCATCCTCCTTAGATATACCTCCTAAGAATTCAGGTGGCAGTTCTCATTCATCCTCAGACCAACAGACATATACTTAGGATATATGGACCTTTAGGGGGTTTTTTTATGATATATGGGGTTTTTTTCTAGCAGTAAATTTAAATGAAAGATATAAGATATTCTAGATGCTCTGTTTTGTGTGTGGCATCTATCTTTGTGCTATGTAGAACAGTCACTGATGATGTAGGATGAGTCCATGGTATTTAACTGTCATATTGAGAATATAACTTAAAAATCACACCTGATTTGGTGTGCTGAATTCCTCTGTATGAATACTACTTCAGCTTATATTCCTTCTTTTTTCTCAGTTCCTGCAGAACCTTTATTGTGCAAGTTTGCTGACGGAGGACAGAAAAAGAGACAGAATCAGAATAAATATATACAGAATGGAAGAGCATGGCACAGAGAAGGCGAGGTGAGACTTGTAAGTCCTCCCTTCAAGCTTTAGTGTGGGTGTACAATAATGAATACTTAAGAAAATCATAGGCATTGAGACTTCTTGGCTTGGCTCTTTGGAATATTAAAAATATGTAAACAACTCTTACCTGACAGTTTCCAACTATAGAAAAGACAAAACTATCTTTCTTAAGAGGAAAAAAGGCAAAATGTGAAACACTAAATTCTACCTTATTAAAGTGAACAATAAAACCTCCTTCTACTTGCTCAGGAATATGCCCGAGAACTTTATTTACGTGTAGCAAATAGTACTTTGACTTATGCAGCACTAAAATGCACATCATCACTTCCATAAGATTAAAAATAGTATACCAATGTAGGGGAGCATTGACTTTTTTTTTTTAGTTACAGATTTTGTAATCTTTAGTGTTCAAGGTGATAGTTTCATAGACTTACTGTGGTTATCAAGCCTAGACACCTCATTTACATGAGACAAGAAAATTCAAATGTCTTCTGAAAAAGTTCTTAGAGTTAAGATATTGTAGGCAGTACCCTAACATAATCATCCTCATGCCCTGCCTCTCAAATGCACACGTTCTCTTAGTGAGGTATTTCATAGATTATATTTTGTTCCTCATGCTGAGAACTTGGAGACTTGTATTCACTAGCCAGTATTGATCCCCATTATATAATTACTTTTGTCAATTAACCTTTCCATAATTTATAGTAATAAACTATTTCAATACAATTTTTTAGGTAAAAAATAATACGACTAAATAATTTACAATCAAAATTAATTTTGTCAACTCTTTCCACTTTTTTTTTTTTTTTTGTTAAGGTCTGAAATACACCAACATATGATCCAACCCCCGCCTCTCTTCAAAAGATGG
>JANHGN010009511.1:9776-28609 GCA_024605025.1 Megaceryle maxima
AGAGAAAGGAGAGAGAGAGAGAGAGAAAGGAGAGAGAGAGAGAGAGAAAGGAGAGAGAGAGAGAGAGAAAGGAGAGAGAGAGAGAGAGAAAGGAGAGAGAGAGAGAGAGAAAGGAGAGATATATCTTGAAGAAACAGGTCACATGCAAAAGTATCAGCAAGAAATCTGCCATGGACGCTGCAAAGTGTGTTGTAAAAACACTATTGTGGCTTTGCAGGAGACAGCTTTAGTCTGGCCAAATCTCTGTCTCCACATTGTGAGCCCCAGAGCTTTGCATTACAAGTATTTTCCACTGTCTGTGCTACGAGTCCTCATTGCCCTGCACAACAAAAACTGACTGCAATTCTAGGTAATTCACAATTTAAGTCAACAAAGGAAATTATATACAGGGATGGGGTTCTAGATATTTTCACTGAGCGAGCCAACATAGAACTCCTTTAAGTAACTGCTGCCAACTGCTTCTGCCAACTTGCAACTGTTGTTCAACTACTTCACTTGTGTCTCCAGATGCATCACTTAAGGATTTTTTGCTATTTCTCCACATACACCTCACAGGTCTTAAGATTCAAATCTCACCTGTCGTCTATGTCAAGAAAAACACATCCAGGGGTGTGAGTGGTGGTGAAGATTCTTTTGTCCATGGGAATTCGAGGAGCTAATAGAAAAAAAAAATTTACTAAAACAAAACATGCACTGAGGCAGAAAACTTAACCACTACTTCTACTCTTGATGGAGAGTTACCGATTCCTGAACTTTTTAATTGTTCAGTGCATTCTGACCAGTAACTCATAAATATTACAAATTTTAGGTGCTACAGACTTCTCCCCCTCTCTTAAAAAAAATTAAAAATATATAGTGAGACAAGGTCAAATGCTTCAGGGTCTAGCAAAGAAGAACAGATGCGCTGGATTCATACGCATGTACACACACACACACACACACGAACTGGAAATTACATGGGTGAGACTACCCAAGCACAAGTTCTAAACCAAAAAAGCAGTGTTTCATACACTGCATTTTCCTACTGGCTTGGCTTTTTCACTGGAGCCTCCTGACTTGCCTTCATATCCAGAGTGAATCTTCTCAGCCAAGGCTAAGCAGCAGGATTCTGCATCCACATGGACAGAAGTACACACATGGACCAAGTATGGGGTGATTCGGAAAGGATAACAACGCATTTCTTGTTCTTGATCTTTACCACCCCTGGGGAGAAGTAAAATGGATTTAACGCACCGATTTCAAGACTCAGATACCTTACACCAGGGCTGAGCACACAGACTCAGATAATCAGAAGCTCCCGAAGTCCTATGCACACTCTCTTGTGGTCCAAGGCCAATGCATTCAGCAATACTGATCTCGTTCCCCTTAAAAAGAAGTACGTGTTTTGTATCTGATATTTGCATTTAGAGGCTGTTCTAGAAGTGCCATTACTCTAACGTTTAAAGACCACCTTCTGATTCTCAGTCCAAGTGTACTCCAAATGTATTTTCTGTTTGTTGTTTATTCTGTACCCTTTTTAGGAAATAAATACATAAATAAATCTGACTTAAGTTTTGTTTCACTAACGTACATCAACCAGTAAGACTCCAGCCTTGGTTCACAAATAATTGTTCTTTAACTGTCCTCCTCCCATGAGGACCTGTCTTCCTAAAACATGTGTGAGCAGTTACAGCACACAACATTCTAGACAAGATCATAACCAAAGCTTTGTAACAACTGCATTAGTAACTGCCTGCTTCTATTTTAAGTGCTTTTTTACTTGTTATTATTGCAGTATCTTACCCTGCTTTGACAGAATGAATTGAGATTAAAAGTTTTGGACATTATCACTCTCATGAAATGTTACTTTCTTATTCCACACTTTGTTTTATAAAATGCTTCTAGAGAGAAGTTAGTATTGTACTACTACTAACAGCTCCACCTTTTGGAAAAAAAAAGATACAAATGGAAATTTGTATATCTCACGGTATTCAGTCTCCTGAGCTTAAAGATAGGGATGGAGATCAGAGTAATCCCCTCATAATCCAGGAAATAGTAGTGAAAGACCTGCTAAGTCAACTGGACGCCCATAAGTCTATGGGGCCAGATGGATCCACCCAAGGGTGCTGAGGGAGCTGGTGGAGGAACTTGCCAAGCCTCTCTCCATCACTTATCAGCAATCCTGGTCAACTGGGGAAGCTGGAGATGACTGGAGACTTGCCAACGTGACACCCACCTACAAGAAGGGTAGGAAAGTAGGATCCGGGGAACCACAGGCCTGTCAGCCTGACCTCGCTTCTAGGGAAGATTACAGAACAGTTCATTGTGGGGGTGATAATGCGGCAAGTGTAGGACGACAGGGGGATCAGGCCGAGCCAACATGGGTTCATGAAGGGCAGGTCCTGTTTAACCAACCTGATCTCCTTCTATGGTCAGGTGACCCGCCTAAGGGATGAGGGAAGAGCGGTGGATGTTGTCTACCTGGACTTCAGTAAGGCATCTGACACCATTTCCCACAGCATTCTGCTGGAGAAGCTGGTGGCTCATGGCTTGGACAGGTGGACTCTTCACTGGATTAGAAACTGGCTGGATGGCTGGGCCCAGAGAGTGGTGGTAAATGGAGTTAAGTCCAGTTGGTGACCAGTCACAAGCCTCAGGGCTCTGTTTTGGGACAGTCTTGTTTAATATCTTCATCAATGACCTGGATGAGGAGATCGAATGAGCCCTCAGTAAATTTGCAGATGACAAGAAATTAAGTGGGAGTGTCAATCTGCTTGAGGGTAGGAAGGATCTGCAGAGGGATTTGGATAGGCTGGACCGATGAGCTGAGGTAAATGAGATTTAACAAGGCCAAGTGCCGGGTCATGCACTTTGGTCACAACAACCCCAGGCAATGCAACAGGCTTGGGGAGGAGTGGCTGGAAAGCTGCCTGGCGGAAAGGGACCTGGGGGTGCTGGTGGACACCAGGCTGAACATGAGCCAGCAGTGTGCCCAGGTGGCCAAGAAGGCCAATGGCATCCTGGCCTGGATCAGAAACGGGGTGACCAGCAGGGGTGGGGAGGTGATAGTGCCCCTGTACTGGGCACTGGTGAGACCGCACCTTGAGTACTGTGTCCAGTTTCGGGCACCACAGTACAAGAACACTGAGGTGCTGGAGCAGGTCCAGAGAAGGGCAATGGGGCTGGTGAGGGGTCTGGAAAGCATGCCTGTTGAGGAGAGGCTGAGGGAACTGGGGTTGTTTAGTCTGGAGAAGAGGAGACTGAGAGGAGACTTTAACTGCTCTCTACAAATACCTAAAAGGAGGTTGTAGCAAAGCTGGTGTCGGTCTCTTCTCCCAAATTACTAACGATAAAATGAGAGGAAAATGGCCTCAAGTTGTTTCAGGGAAGGTTTAGATTAGATATTAGGAATAAATTCTTCACCATGAGAGTGGTTAGGCACTGGATCAGGCTGCCCAGGGAGGTGATGGAGTCATCATCCCTGCAGGTGTTTAAAAAACAAGTGGGTGTAGCACTTGAGGCTATGGTCTAATGAATAGATAGATGTTAGGATGAAGGTTGGACTTGATGATTCTAAAGGTCCTTTCCAACCCTTATGATTCTATGAAATTAGATATAGCAGAAGTTTAGCCCACAAAAAAAAAAACAAACCAAAAACCAACCACCCACCAAAACCCCCCCAAACATTATCATAAGCCTAGTGCATGCTTGTGAAAAAACATATTTTTTACTCATGAAGCCCATGTAATCAAAAGGATCTGTTACATAAACAGAGAGATGTATGAAAATCTGAAGAAAAAACTACTGCAGAATATTTATGTACGTGACATGTAGTTTCCCCAACTGAAAACTAGTATCTGTCCTGCTATATTTATTCCAAGGGCCAAAGTGTTCAAGAAACAAACGTGATTTTAGAGCTTGAGTTTTTGAAACACAGCTGAATGAATAAATAATCAACTGAAAGATGGAATAACTATTAGATCTGCTCAGAAGCCAACATATCTTACTGAAATCAAGAGACCATACAAGTTTGGAACAGAACTGCACTGAAAATTACAGGCCAATCTCAACTAGTTTTTATTCTTTTAGCACTAAGATGAGCTGAGCACAAAGCAGCCAACTGCATCCACAGTGACACCAAGCATTATCTCAAGATTCGGTCTTATACTGGGATTCAGGCAACTGAGTTTCTGTTACTGCCTCTGTCAGAAACTCTCAAGCACTCTTAAGCAAAACACCCTTTGTCTCCACTCAAACTGTCAAAGGGGGAGCGGCAATTTTTCACGAGATCATCCTTCTGCACAACAGTACGGAAGGAAACTGTTAGGTGTGAGAAATGTGTGAACAGTTTTTCTTCTATCCCCATGCAAGTTTAAGCATTGCTATGGGAAAGATATTCAAAATGTCCTGCTGCATGCCAATATTAAATACAGTAAGCCAATTTTGTAATGGAGTTCCACAAGCTCACGCTGGTCAGTTTTAACAACAAAACACTTGTTTCTGCTGTACCCTTTGCCCAGCCGTCACAAACATAACACTGTAAAATTATACTTGCCTGATCCTGCAGAAAAAGGATTTCACCTGGGCATATTCATACAGAGATGCTAAAAAAGAACACACATTGAAAGTATCAGTTCACATCCTTAAAAAGGTCACACCTATCAAAACTATTTTAAACTCTGCATTCTCTGAGCTTTCCAAGCAAAACTGAAGTCTCACACCTGCTCTTTTTCAATATTAGCTACTGAGTTAACTGTTCAACCGTCTGCTCCCACCTCAACGTTCTCTCCTCCAGCCCACACATTGTTGGAGAAATGGCTGACCTGGAAATAATTCAGAGGAAACACAATCTAAAAATCATCCTTCCCTGGTGCATGACTTCAGAAAGGAAACGTAAACATTCCTGGCTATATGAGCCAAGTACCAAAACCTATATACAGATGAGTTATAGGGAGAGGAAAACTCAGTAATATCTCACAGCAATAAAAATCACAACTCCTTATGGGTGTCCTTGCTCTGCTGGGTAGGAACATAACTGGCTTCCAAGTTGTGGAATCCCCTGGCAGGATAGTGTTAGCAGCCTCGACTATCTCATATCCTTTTGTAGCAAGGTTTTGGACCTCCCATCTCTGATGCCAGAACAGCCCCACAGCTAGCTGGGCAAAAGACACACACTTGGCATGCAATCTTTAATTTCTCACACCACTTCGGCACAACCAGCACTAAATAGCAAGTCAGCTTAAAACTTGGGTTCAGTGAACTATGTTTACGGCAGGCTGCAAGAGGACCATAAAGACAAAGCACCTAAGCAACTGTAAGATGTAAGTGACTTTAAACTCACAATTAGACCTTTAGTTTTTCTTTTAAAAGCAGCGGTATTTGGAATAAGTAAGATGGTACACAAGACAATGCCTTTTACTTACCCCAAGTAAGAGTTAAGCCTCTAGGAGGCTAACTAGGAGTAGCTGTATAGCTACTTGAGTTTTCAAAGGGGAAAGGGACTAAGTGTTGCTGATGTATACTGCTAGCATAAGCATTTAACATGAACTACTACTCTAGCTGGGATTCTGCAAAGACAGAAAGACACACAAAGCTGAGTCCCACCTGTTTGGCTTCCCATGTTCCAAAGTGGCAGGTGGGACTGATCAGTGTGTGTGTAGAACACACTCACATCCTGAGGGACAAGTAGCTCTACAAACCGGGAGGAGTCCAACATTTTCTTCTTACAGTTTAGAATGGATGCTGCCTGCTCGGAAATATGCACTATGCGTCCAGAAAGCAAGGAAAACACCACCACAAATGTGTCCTGGAAAACAAACACTGTTAAAGGCAATTCCCCCGACACATGGCAGCAATACTTTAAGGATAAAAAGCCAAACCAACCCTCAAACAAACAAACACCCCGAACAAGCCTAAACCGCCACACATTGTAACCTAAGTGAGAGGTTCAAAAAATTGTGTGAAGTTAGTGTCCAGTTAATGCTGTGTATGAGCTATTACAATCTCCAACGCTATAGCACCTCACTCATGATTTACAAATGCTATATCAAAACTGAAGTAGATTACAATGTTGTATCATCCAGAATAAGTGGGTATCACTCCACACACTTCTCCCCAACTTTCAGGGTACACACCACAATTCCACAAAATAGTCTGAGAACTTTCAAGCAGAAAGCATTTGCCATATTTCTGATATGGCATCTAACAGTACTGAGCCTCAAGAAACTCTTTAAAGTTGAGCCGGAAAGCATGAAACATACTGCACATCAAGGTAAAACTAAAATCAAATCCAGGAGTACAATAGAAATCAAAGTCCCTCACAACTTATGGATTTGACCAGCTCTGAAAGCTTTCAGCTTAAGCCTGTCTCAAGAGATGACTCTGCTGCAAATGAATTCTCAAATAAGATTCTCAAAGAGATACATGTTGCTTCTGGGAAAAAAACACAACCAAACAACAACAACAAACCAAACTAAACCAAAAAGAAACCCACTCAGCAAGGAAAAAAGAAAAAAAAAAAAAAAAAAAAAAAAAAAAGTGAGGTATTTCTTCACTTACTGCTATTGGGTACCCTGAGTCAGCATAGATAAAAAGTTGTCTTGATCTACCTTGAAAAACACAAAGGCCTGTCTGGCTAAAACTGAAAATGCTTTTCAATTTTACACATTATATTTCCACAAAATGATGTAAGGAGACTAAACAGAGATTGAAATGGCAAGTGATGAACTCCATCAGTGTGTCTGAATTCCTTACAGTGTTTTTTGGAGTGCGTTCAGATGCAACTGCCACCAACTCTTCTATGCTGTATGTCATCACATTTGTCTGAAACACTCTTCGGTCATTCAGAGCCTGGAAAAAGTCATTGTTTGCTAATTGAAAAAAACCAAAACCAAACCAAAACCAAACCAAACATAACAAAACAAACCAACCAAAAACCAAACAAACAAACAAACAAACAAAACAAAACAAAACAAAAAAACAAAAAAAAAAAAAAAGGAAAAGCAAAACAAACACAAGGAAGTCAGTAAGGTGACTATTTTGAAATTATTTCTTACAGCCCTTGTACTTTTGTCATCTTTTTGGTGGACTCCAAGGTGAGATGAGGAAGGTCTGTTTAGTGACAAAGGAAAAAGGAATACTGATTATCCTACTGAAATGACCTATTTATGTTACAGAAATGAGCATGTGGAAGTAGAAAGGACAGACTGCGGTGGCAAAACAACAATTTTTGCTATTTAGTTCTGTTGGAAAACACGGATTATCCAATAACTTTTCAGTTACTGGAGATGGGATGATGTTTTTTCAATATACACAGAAAGTTAATAGTAGGCACCTATTAACTATAGCATTTTGAAGAAAAGCAAAGCAGCAGGTAGGCATTTCAACAGAAAAGATAACATGATTGTTTAACAAAAGAAACCCACAGTGCTTCAGGTAGTCAACGGTTTGCAGGGTAACTGGAATGCTTTCATTTGTTTTAATGTTGTTGCCAGGCATGTCTATTCAAACCAAGCAGCTGTATAGCTTCTACACTTCCAAATTTTTTTCCCCACATACCTTGGACCTGCTGGACACACTGTAAGGCATAGTTGAGAGCACTGATGGTACTGGGCTTGCTAGAAGTCCTTTTCTCTTCAGGCAAACACCTTTTCATTTCTTGGATCATCATCATCAGATCTCTGTGAGACTGGCTCCAATTCAGCTGCTCACTGTAAAACAGAGGTTAAATTTTGCCTGAGGCTTCTGGTACAGGAGCTTCTTTTCTATCAATTAATTAAAATTATTCACTAAATTAACATTTTATGGGCTTGGCTGTATCGTCACAGACTATCTGGACCCATCCTAATGCTCATTCACTGTATTTCCTGTTGTATCTTTCTCACTTTTTTGCTAGTCAATCTTTTCTCCTCAGCCTTCCTCCATTCCATCATAACTGTCCTGCTTATCAACTAAAAGTAAACCGATATCAACTCTAGGTTTTATAAATCTCATTGGTATTAAAACTATTATTCTGATTCTTTATGTGTGTAAGCCTTTCCAGCCTTTAAGTCTGTATCACATTTCTCTGAAATGCATCTAATGAGAAGTCCTCAAAATACACTTGATGCAAAGCTTTCATTCCTCATGTGATTCAGGAATCCTCGTACTTTTAACAGGGTCAATGGCCTCAACAGCTGCAAGGTTATTGACAAGCAAAACCTGCCATTTCTTGCTTTTGCTTATTTCACCGATGGAAAAATAAAAGTAATCTGCCTCAAAACGCAGACTGATTCTAATCTTATAGATGAGACATGAACACTTATTTTAAGAAACTTTTCTCCATTTAGGATTTCTATTAGTATCATACTCTCATTATGTAAGTCACTAAATAAGTTCAAGTACCACACGTTAACTTTACATGTCAGTTCAACACTGCATAAATTCCAGCTCTTGAACTGCCTTTTTTTAATAAAAAGAGAGAGAGGAAGAAGTTAGCATCTCATCAAAGTTAGGAACTTTTGGGAAAATTTTTAAGTAAGGTCTGCTTTATCGCTACTAAATGCAGTATTTCTATTAAGTATATACAGAAGCAACAAAAGGGTCAATGACGTATCGGATCAGCCAATCCAAGAATTAGGTGGACAGCTTATGAGTAACCATGCAGCAGCAATCTCATCGACATGTGAGACTATTATAAACATCACGGTCTCCAATTCAAGCACTCTTCTTGGGATGCACTAAAACAAGCAAGCCCCTTGAACTCTCGATCACTACACTAGGTCCCCGATTCGGACTTGAGTGCTCTGCTTAAGTTAAGCACATCAATAAGCAACAGAACAATCGGTTCGACACGCTGCGAAGTTACCTGTTAACTCCGCGATGCCTCACTAAACTTCCAGATGAACAGCCATTAGACTCGCGGCTGCAGAGATCCGTTCTGCTGGAGTTCGGCCCGTTAAGCCGTTTCCCGACGGAGCTGGTTTCCGCACACATCGTGCGGCACAAGCCCGCGTCCCGCCGGCGCCCTCCCTCCTGCCTGTCCGGGCCGGCCAGGCTGACCGCCGCCTCTTGCCTGTCCCCCGCCCCAGCAGCGGCAACCAGTGACAAACTCGCGCCGTGTTCAGAGCTGCCGCCCCGGAGCTTGCCCACGTCCATCTCTGATCCACAGGACGCGACCACGAAAGGACATCGGCCGCCGCGGCCTGGCTCCTCCCGTCCAGACCCTCGACCGTCTGTACCAGAGTCGGGCCTGGCGCTTCTTCTGCAGGAAAGACAAACACCGCCTCAAGTGAATGCGAGAGGCGTAGGCCCCCACTCGCTGCGAAGCCGAGCGGGCATCGGGGCAGGTTCCCGTTCCCCCTTTTCTGACGGCCAGGCAGCACCTCCAGCTAGCAGCAGACGGCAGCTGCTCGGCACGGCCGCCGCTTCGCCTTCACCCCACTCCGAGCCCTCCGCTGCCCGCCTTTCTCTCTCCGGCCACGGGCCGTACCTGCAGCGGACACGGGGGGCCGCGCCGGCTGCTGATCGGGCCGCCGTGAGGCGCCGCGCCCCCGCCCCGCGCAGTTACGTAACGGCGGCGCACGAGGCGGCCCTGCTCCCCCACACCTCGGCCACGTGCACCGCGCCGCGCACCGCCCCGCACAGAGAGGAGGAGGCGGAGGCAGGGTCGAAGCTGCTTTATTGGAGAGGACGGCGCGCGGCGGGGCAGGACGCGCGGCCACCGCCCCTCCCCTCACGCGCCTCCGCACGCGTCCCCCGTGCGCGCGCTGCCCCACCGCCACGTGCGGCACCGCCCCGGGCGGAGCGCGGCCGGCGGCGCGGCGCCTGCGGTGCAGGGGGGCTCGGCGGGTTCTGCCGCTGTCAGCGGCCGTCGCGCGCTGGCGACGGGGGGGGGAAAGAAGGGGGCGCTCCCAGCAAGGCACGCGCTAGTACAGAGCCGACCCCGGCAGCGGCTCCGGGAGCCGCCACGTGGTTAAGTCCCAAAACCGCATACAGAGCCCGTGACCCGTTACAGCACCGCCCGTGGAAACTCCCGGGCCCAATCCTGCTCACCAGCTCCGCACACCTGCTTAAAGGCACCGTAGGAGGGGTGGGCTGTGCTTATTAGTAATTTATGACAGGAGTGTCTTAAGGCAACCAGGTGAAGTTAGTGAACATTTCAGTAATCAAAATAGGTTTTCTTTAAGCAGCAGTAAATGGGCTGAAAATATGGCTGGTTCGAAGTGGAGAGGCTGAAGATAGGCACCTTCGGTTGGTCTGACGTTCTTCCTGTAACTCACGAAGACACACTTGAGACTACAAGAAGAAGAAAAAGGTTGGACAAAGGACAGTCTCCCCTTCAGCCCCTCACTATAACAAGCCTGCACTTAAAGTAAGCTAGTAGAGATTAGTAAAGAGGGATTTAAGCATTTTCCATGTTGGCTTGTCTAGGTTTAGTCTTCCCTTATGCTTGCACATCCATGGTTCTCACCCAGAACTACCATGGATCTGTTGCAAACGGTTACTGCAGTCTGTTACTGTATTATAGTACAAGCTTAAACTCTGTTCTCCCATGACATACTTGGGGATTACATGAGAATTCAAGCCAAAAACTGAACTGTACGTTCCCTGGTTGGCTATCCTGACCCAACCTTAGCATCATTTCACCCAGCAGCAATGTGTCTACTTGAAAAAACAGCCAACTGACTACCACAGTGCACTTCAACTGAACCCTTTTTGGAGTGGCATCTGGCAAGAAGCTGGGACAGGTGAAAAATACTTCTCAAACAAGGGAGATACACAATATTTTTCCTTATGCTGCTGCAACACACAGCTGTAAAAAAAAACCAACCAACCAAACAAACCAGAGGTTCTTCCTGGTTTTTAAGTCCTTGCCATTTGTACTTCTACCTGATTCAATGCACAGGTGTTTTGAGATTCAGCTGCAGTGCTCCCACAGTTTACCACTCATTGCAGGCAATAGTTGTCAAAGTAGTCACTGCTATGTCAGATTAATGTTTGTACTTTCGAGTAACGTGGCTTTATTTAAGTTGTACCAGTCATGAATTAACACCATCTATTCCAACTCTATGAGAGATCCCCATTTTGGTGAAACTTACCAATAATGATGATGATGATAATGACAACAACAGCTATCAATATTGCCCACATCTGTGGAAAAAAAAAATCATATAACACTTACTACAAATCATGCAGCAGCAGTAACTGGCCTTTATGGTACAGGAAAGCAGCTCCTGCAAGGGCAAGGTACTTTTGCATCATGTGCTAGATCTAACATGGCAAGTAAAAATTCTTCTGTGAGCAACCTCAATTCACCACTAGCACCCAGAGATGGTAGGCTGTGCATGCAGTTGAAGCAGAGGAAAAGGTTGGTTTTTTACCATTGTGCCTCTATACAAAGCCTGTCTCAGGTCACTATACAAGCAGGAGTTAAGAACTATTACACATAATTTCCACTCTTACACTACAGATCTTTTACAGTCTTTGTTGCTCACCAAAGATGATTCCAACCTTTGACAACAGCTCTAAGTACAGGAGGCCGAGTGAGCTTCCCTCTGCCTTTTAATACTTCCTGCACAGTAACTCAACCTGCGTATTTTTGGCTTTTTTCTTCCTGTTCTGCAAAGCCTCGGATTACCGAGGCATTTCCCTCTGGCCATTACCATTTTAGACAAGTTCTTCTTGCATCACACAGCACAGATGGTAATCCAGCTTTTGGTTACTTCACCTAACCACTATGCTGTATTTTACAAATAGATGCTGTAACTTCAGTAACGTTGGCTAAAGTCACTTTTACTTCTGCCTTTTGTCATACTGTTAACTGCAGTACTGCATAGCGTAAGCATACAAGCCATGATTACCTTGCAGTTCTTCCACCAGTACTTTCTTTTCAGCTTGGCTGCACTGGTTTCAAACTGGGAAGCTCCTGCTTGCAGTGCATCAGCACGGTCATCCAACTCTGACAGCTTCTGATCACGCTCCAATACCTTGTCCACATTCACTCTCATGATGTCAACAACCTACATCAGTTTAATGCTTACAATAAGTTACAAGTTGTATCACACTGTGGAACTTCACTGCAACAGTTTGCATCACATGGTACTCAATATTCTCTTCTGACAAGTAGGAGCTGTTGCTTTTTAGAATATCCAGTCACAATCTTAAACAAAGCCATGAAATTTACCTGCAGCTGGAAGCCCCTAATACCTACTTCAAAATGTCAGTAGAGCCAGTTGTGCTGTCCTCCCTTAAATGTGGGAAATAGTTCCCAACTTGCTTCAGAAGCAGTTGTGGCATATCAACGTGATAGTTAACCATGTGTCAAAAATACTGTCAGCAGCCTGCCTGGCTTTTAGACTGCCTACACATCTGGACATGTCATGTTTGGCAGTCAGCTTTCATTGCTACTGATGAGAGGGAAAAACAAAACAAAACAAAACCAAAAAACAAACCCACACAAACCACCAAACTTGTTCTCTGCAAGAACAAACCTTTTTGTCTTGACTTATGCCAAATCCTCAAGCACCAAGTTAGCAGCTAGTGTTTGGACACTGCCAACCCCTCTCTTCTTCCCCACTCCAGCTGAAGGCTTTTTTTGTTTGTTTGTTTTATTTTGTTTTTAAAACCTTTGCACAAATTAAGGTGACAAAAGTATAATAAAACAAGCTGAATAATGGTAGACTTCATATATAAAGGGGAAACTACCCAAAATATCCCTTCCCATTCTATAGTCTCCCTGAAGGAAGATGATTACACTGCTATCAGACTAGGTTTTTACCTCATCTACTTGGTGTTGAGTCTGCTGAAGACGATGATTACTGCCAGCAGCCACATTTGAGCTTCCAGGGATACTGGCTGACCTACAGTAAACAAAAAGTCATCATTATCCCATTTAGCTTTTGATAGGCTGTGGTTTTGTCTTACGTGGCTATGCATAGAGTACACAAGTTATCTGACATTCCTGAAGAAAGGGAACTTTCATCCCTGGAATAAATCCAGGGCAGTTTCCTACTGGAGAAGTGATGCTTTAAACAGATGACCGTAGGTGTAAGTCCCACAGCCTCCGAAACAGTTTGCCAGCGAATTGCTCGACACGCTAAAAGGCAGCGGTGGCTTGCTAATGTTTACAGCAATGCATACGGCAAGTCCTACAATGGTTCAGAGGGCTCAAACAGTCGAGATTTTGAGCTCAGGAGTGATCTTGTTTTCCAGTGATACTGAACTTCAAGCTACAGTAGTTTCACAAAAGCAAAACAACACAAAAATCAACAAACAAACAACAAAAAACCAGAACAAACCAAAACTCCACAAGAACCAGCCAACCAAAGCTTAATGGTTATCCTAATTATGTTCTCTTCCCGGGGTTGCCTCTGTCTCAGTTCTTTTGAAACAGTTCACAGAGGGGTGGGGAGGGAGTGTGGAAAAAAAGAAAAAGCATTCAGCATATACAACAATTTACCTCTGGTCAGCTTTTAATTCACAACCTCAGGGAGTTTTGTTCTTTTTACCAGCTGCAGCACCCTGCATCATTCAATGCCAGAGCCTCTGTACATACTTCTCATACCCTTTTCACTGCTTTACCAAGTCCCTGGTGCCTATGTCTAGAACTACCTGTACTCAGTTTGCTTTGCCATGTTTTCATTTCTTCTGTATCAGAAGCATGTATTGTTTAGCGTATCCTGATAACGAAAATAGTTAGGTTTGAGTATTGGCTATATTTAGACATTTGCACACTGACTTCTAATTTACATTTAGCGAGAACAAATATATACGGTCACAATAAGAAAACCAGAAAGCCTGGGAAAATGGTCAAGCGCAGTCCACGTATAGTACAATATGAGCGTTCCTCCATTCTGGCACTTAAGTCACCTTTTCACTGCTGGTCCCGGGCTGAAGAGTCTCGTAAATAAAACGTCTTCCTGAGAGCAGCAGTTTCAAACACAAGCCAGTTAACAGAAAGCGCTCGGGCTACGCCGGCAGTGCTGCCAGAGAGACGCCCGGGGCTGTGGAAACTCCCCCTAGATGACCACAGACAGAGCCGCCGGGACAGGACAGTCTAGACCAGGCGAGGCCGACAGGGCAGAAGCCGAACGCCCCAGTACCCAGCTCGAGCAGCGGCAACGGGTGTGCCGCCCAAGTGACGGCCTCTGCGCCTCCCGCCGCGCCCCGCCACTCGCCACACAGCCGCTCCCAGCAGGCCTCACGCGCGGACGGCGCCGGCCCAGAGGCGCCCTGCCGCACCGGCGAGCTGGGCCGGGCCGGGCCGGTCTGCCCGCTCCACGCAATACGCCTGCCCTTGCTCCCACCGCCCCCTCGGCTGAGCCTGCGGCCGCTCCTCGGCTTTCCCGATGGCAGGCGTCACACCACGGTTCGCACTCACATCCTGCCAGGGAGGGTCGGATCGCTGCAGAGAAGGAGCGTCCGGACAGATCCCAACGAGAACTGCGCAAAGCGCGGGCAGTGCCCAGGATGTGGCGACAGAAGCCGGGCGGGGCCTGGGCGGAGCCTGGGTTTCCGGGGGCGGGGCCCGATAGCCACGCCCCCACTTCCGCGAAGTGTGGGGAGCTGCGGCTGGGGGTGTCCGTGCGGTTGTCTGCGGTGTGATGTGCGGTACCGGGGTCCACTCGTCCACACACCCGTATTTCGGGGCTGCTGCCCGGGTGTGAAACCAGCCCGCGCCCTCGAGCGGTGCAGTTACCCTGCTTCACTAGCAAATACTTGGCCTGAGCTGCTGGGTCCGTGTGGTGATTTGAGACAGGGCTGTGCTCACACAGTGGGAAAAGTGCATGAGTGCATGCTTTTTACTTTTTTTCTTTTTTCCGTTTATTTGCTGTGTTTGTTTTGTTTTGTTTTGCCTTTTTACAAATCCCGTAGGGGGTAGGTTTGTTCCTATCTCTCTTGATGGTTGTTACAGGGTCTTGGTGTGACCAAAACCCAGTTGTACAACTGGGTGCATTTCTCAAGAGAGTTTCCGGGGTTGTGCCAGTACTGGGCCTGGCTAGGAAGGAGCTGATGTTCTTCATCACAGCCCATATGGTGCTGTCTCTTCCATTTGTGATCAAAACAGTGTTGATAACATGCTGATGTTTTGGCTGTTGCTGAACAGTGCTTGCATGGCATCAAGGCCCCCTCTGTTTCTCACGCTGCCCCCACAGTGAGCAGGATGAGGGTGTGAGAGGCTTGGAAGGGGACACAGCTGGGGCAACTGCACCGAACAGACCGAAGGGCTACTCCAGACCAAATAACATCATCCCTAGCAGTAAAGTGTGAGGAGGGGGGTTGGGCGTGGGAAGGTGGAATTTCCAAGGTATGGGACAGCTTGTGGGAAGTAGTGAGTGACTGCCTTTGCATCACGTGTTCTTGTTATTTTCCTTTTACTCCCATCACTTATCGAACTGCCCTTCTCACCTCAAGCATTTCTTCCTCACATTTTCCAATTCTTTTTCCCTGTGGAATAGGTAAGCAGCTGGTAGGTGGTCAACACACCACAATGATAAAAGAGGACCCAGGAATTAACAGGCATGTAAATAAAAAAAAATGGGGAAGTGTCTGTGAGGAAATCAGGGATATAAATGCTGATTTATTCTTCAAGAGAAATATATTTAATCTTCTTTCTCTGTAGCCCAGAAGAAGCTCTCTTAATGAAATCTCATCTTCTGTTGTGGTCCTGGATTTTAGAATAATTTACTCTTTAATAGTACTAATATAGTCTTTCACAGATCAGCTGATCAATTTATTAAAGCTGTTTTTCAATGCTAGGCTAGCCTGGTAGTCAGGTATAAAGTTGCATTACTGTGGGTTGGTTCATGTAACTTAACTGTTTGTTCAGTGCAATAGTTACTAAGTCTCAGTCATTAGTATTATTGTGTTATTAAGGAAGACACCTTAGGTTTCTGCTTCTGCGGGCCTCTTGAATTCTATGAAGATTCACCTCTGCTTTCTGTACAATGTAGGATTTAGCATTTTGCTATGAGGTGTGAATGGGTTCTCATGAGGAGCCCAGACACCCTGCCCTGAAAGGGATTGTCTGCTGAAGAGGAAGTGAAAATAATTTGATTATTTAGAAAAGCCAGTTGTCCATAGATAAGCTCATACCTACCATGCTTATACTGTAATACAGAAGTGTTTTAAGTTGTGTTAGAAAGCCTAACTAGAATTGGGGCCATCTAAGGGCTGGTGAAATATCTACAAATATGTAGCATCATGTCACCTTAGATAATTTCACAGAACATTTTCAAATTTGAAAGACTACAGCACAGTGCCTTGAAAACTTAATTTCCACCAAAACAGACTTCTAGCTGCAGCAGAACCTCTGTTTTAATGACAAAAGGATTTTTAACACTTTTGTGTAGCTGTACTCATCTTAGCAAAAACTGTAATTTGAAGCTTGGATATTATGGGTAGATGGGTACCCAGCCTCTGTAGTTTTAAGTTTTCCTTTCTGCTCTAAGAGTGTGGATAACATTCAAAAGAAACTTTTGCTTGGGGTAAGGGCCTCAGGGGAAGAAAAGAGGATGTTTAGCACGTACAAGTTTTGTCTAACAGCTGCCAGCTCAGGGCCTCGGGTCTGAGCTGGCAGTGCAAGGCAGTCATGGAGCCCTGGGCTGGCCTCTGAACTGGAGAAGGCTCTGGCTGGCAGTGCCATGCAAGGCAGCTGCAGAGCACCCCAGGGCAGCGGCACCCTTCAGCAGAAGACCCACAAAGAGTTGGCTGCCTGAGAAATGAACAGTTCAACGTGCCACTTTACATGCCAGATGAAGGTTATGCACTGGAATACAGCTACAGAAAGGGCTGAATATCCAGGTACTTTGTTACTGCCTTTAGTGAACCCTACCACACACCCACTCACAGGTGGGCTCTGGACTATTTAGATTATAACCTCTAAGAAACCAGATGCTACTTAGAAGCAGATCACCTTTGTTTTCCTGGTTACTTACAGTGACTAAAGGCTGACATTACTCTTAAACTAGGAAGGGACGTGTTAAAAAAAGGCACACACATTGTATGGGGAAATTTTCTTTGTTTTTAATTTACAGCAGAAAGAATATAAAGCATTCAGAAAACATTTTCCATATTTTAAGGGCAATTCAAAACATTTTGCATGGTTCCAGCAGCTGAGTTCTTCAACAGATCCATTGATTCAGTGATGCTTTACATGCACGGTTACAAAAATAAAACTTACAAAAGAGAAGACATCTATACTAGTTTTACATGCAAGTCTTGGGGACCCCCCATTGGGCACCAACTATTGTGTGGAACTGCCATAAGCGTGCAACCAGAGAGGGGGTTCATGTTATATTCTGCATTTCTTTCACACAGTATTACTGCTGTCGAATGTGTTTTACAAAGGAGCAATTCCATTATCAGAAGACAGAAGATCTGGCTCCTGGCACTTGGGAATTTGAATTTTCCCGGAAAGCTGCACTTATCTTCTGTGAAAATGTAAGTTCCACAACCAAGAAAAGGGTTAAGCAGAATCACTTCGCTGCGGGGGGAGTGTCTCTCACTCCCCAGTGGTACACTGAAGGGTTATGGCCTGACATGACAAAGCACTTAGAAGCTGTACTTGCTTCAAGCATGCAAGTAGTTCTGTGGCGCCTGTGGAATTGCTTACATGTTTAACAGCAAGTACACGCTTAAACATTTGGCTGAAGCAGGATCTAGTAGATACACCACCAGGCCCATGGATCTGGAAGAGTAATTTGAAATAGCTCTGTATATTACTGAATTGTTTTCTGTAAAGACAGGGAGTTAAAACATTTCCACTGAGGTCACTACTCTTGTTAGGAAAAGGTTGATTCTATATTGTCACGTGTTGGGTAATGGGAGCAACATTTCGGTTTCAAAATGTCAAGAGTTCTTCCAGTATTAATACAGAGCATTTCCAATTCATTCCAAAGGAGATTCTTCGGCGTCTCCAGTTCTGTTTTTGCGCGACAGGAAAATTTAAGTTAAGGTCCCAATTCCATACAGTAAATCGAGGCTACGAAGCTGCCCACAGGCACAGTGTGAGTGCCAGGCCATTCTTTTTCCTCTTTTCCCTTTTTTAAAATTGAATCAGGTCATAAAGCAGCAGTTCAGAAATGTACAAGAGAATTCTGATAATGAGCTATAGCACATCTACTGTAATTCAATGCTGGCAGTGAAAAGAAGTAATTAAAAACAGGTACAATTATAGAAAAGGCACCAAGAGCACTGACCCCAGTTTGTTTTTTTTTTGCCACAATCTTTGTTTTTACTCTTCTTTTAAAGACACCAGTTTAAAAGCTTCTTATGTGTGAATATTTTTAGGCTTCACAACAAGCCTTTCATTTAAACATTGCAGTTGGTGGCCGGGATCAAGCAAGAACAACTATTCCAAAACTAACAATTTCAAATTTACACCAGTCCATTCAGAAATTTTAAACTGCCACGAGCAAAACAAACACACAGGAGCAGTTTCTGATCTCAGACACATGTACGTAACCCACATAATGACACAAACTTCAGGAGCTTCTTCCCTTACATTCCTGTGTAATAAAGATCAGAACCCAGTTCCCATCGTTGAGAAGTTGTGACAGTTTTAAATTGGTAGCTCAATTTAAAAAAAATCTAATTTCTTTGGCTCCTCACTATGTGGAAATAGCAATATACCATGACACCCCTACAAGATCAGTTTGCATCTTTTTTTTTTAAGTTTTATTATTATTTTTTTTTTAATTTTTTGTGCAATTTTTATTACATTTTCTGACTTCCAGCAGGAGATATGAAAATGTGAAACATATTTTCTACTTTTGTACTATTTCTTCTTTTTTTTTTTTTTTTTTTTTTTTTTTTCGTTTTTTTTTTTTTTTTATTTTTTTTTTTTTGATTGGATTGGTGGTTGTTGGTGGGTA
>JANHGN010009514.1:0-15360 GCA_024605025.1 Megaceryle maxima
GACAGCTCCTGACAGGAGGCTGGAGCCGGGTGGGGGGGGGGCAGGCTCTGCTCCCAAGGAACAAACAACAGCACAAGAGGAAATGGCCTCAAGCTGCACCAGGAGAGGTCTGGGTTGAACACAAGGAACAATTTCTTCCCCACAACACAAGGGTTACCCAGGCCTGGCCCAGGCTGCCGGACTCAGTCGTTATAGGTTCTCTCCAACTTGAGATATTCTATGATATATACACAGACAAAGCCAATACACAGACACTACTGATGTATCAAACTACAGACATAAGAGATCATTTAACAACAGTCCTTTTGTGAAAGGCCCAACACCTCGTTTCATCACCTGGCACGACCACTGGAGGAGTATCAACCCAGGACACAAAGCCTCTACTGCTGCTCAGGGTTAGTAGCACTGGATTTGACTGCAGCTTACCTGGAGTCTCAGTTACTATTAATCACTTGTCCAACTAATCAGTTGGCTCAGCAATCAGAGGAATACCTCATGAGGCCAGAGGAAGGCAAGGCTCAGTGTGGCAGGGAAATGCAGCTCCTGGGGAGTCTGAGCCACTGAGAAGGCTGGGCAAGAAACCTCACAAACAGCATCTCTTTATGCCCATTGAACAGCCAGGGCTCAGCTTTCCTCAACAGTGCACACAGCAAAGAAAACAAACCCTTTTTTCACTCTAGTGCAAGCAGAAGAGCAGGGAAAGGATAAGTACAGAGGGATCTAATGGGATTCAACTGAGATTTGAGAATGAGCTGGCAGAATTTTTTTTTCCACAGAAGAGACTGCAAACCACACTGTAGTCTACATAATAAACTAGCTTTGCTTTTTCCCCCCAGCTGCTTAAGGATCTAACCAGTCACCCCAGCTGAGGCCGTGGGGTTTTGGAAGGCTTACACAAGTGCCAACATCTGCTTCTACTCCCATCAATGTCAGACTTGTCAGAGCATGAAACTGCACCAGAAAAACAATCCCTGTCATAGAAAAATAAACTCTACTTCCACCGATATCCCCCGAAGAACCAAGCGTAGCAGAGATGTTACATTTCCAATTTCTCTTCCAAACTAAAATTTATTTCCCCAAAATATATATATTTATATATTTACACATTTATAGATATATATTTACCTACTGTTGTACATATCCTATTTCCCTGCAGTGCACCTGCATCCTAATGTTCTCCGTGGTCTGGTTTGCCTTTCCTGGCCAAACAGTCAGGGTAAAGCCCAACCATAAAAACTAAGCCTTACACCAAGTTACAAGGTGACAAATTAAGCCAGGAACATTTTGGCAGCTCTTAATAGTAAATACTTCTTAATATCTCAGCAGCTTCTTCCCACAGTTTTACTGGTCTCTTCACTATACTGAAGGCCCAGGCAAGCACCCTGATTTACACAGTAAATGAAACTTTACATGAACACATTAGGCAAATCTTAAAAACTATTTTAAAACAATTCAGTAAAAAAATAAAATATATTCCCCAGCATAAAACCATGGACCTATGGGAATCTTGGAAAGTCTGCTGTTTCACTCCAGTTAGCTAATTGTGCTTAGAGAGCAAACCAGGAGGTTGTCATTATGTTCAGAGAGCCCAGTAACTATAGACACTTGGGCATTTGCTGTGAAGAGTGACAGGGAGAAGGTACCCATTGATACAGTCACAAAAAAAAAAAAAAAAAAAAAAGAGACATCTTTACCATGAACACTCAAGATAATAATTATTCAGTTAGACAGTTGGATGACACATAGCTATTTTATTGTAAATATTCACCAACTGTTGCTTTCTCTCCCCTACAGAAAGGGCATTTTAGTTTAAAAAGAAAGAAATAATAATAATTCTCCTCTATCCTTGCAAGTACAGCCCCTCTTTGACTGGAAAAGAAAGATTTCACTACAAGATGATAGGATCACCCAGCAGCAGAACAATCCCAATGGCTAATCTAGCCAGTAACGCACCAGCAGTTTGTAACAGAAACCTCCTGTCGCAGCTCCTAAGAACCTCGTCTGCAGGCACAGTTTTCAAAGACATCTTAGTGCCTCAGGTCAATTCTTCCATCACTAGATTGATTTCTTTCAGGAAACGCCAGATGCTGACAAGGAAAATGCTCTGGTACTGCAGTGATGCTCCAAACCTTCTAGGGCAACGTCTGAAGGAAAAGCTTGAGCCTTTATTCACCATTTCCTGCACGTCTCCTCCCCCCGCGTCGCCGTGTCCACTGGTGGGCTTCGGTTTATCCTCCTCACGTATGTTTACATACCTCCCTCAAACGGGACCAAAACTGTTATTGCTCAGCATCGCTGATGTCTCAACACACCGTGCTGCTGTAGTTTATTACTGGAAGATTGAGGAGACCCAAAAGAATAATATTAATACAAGCAGACCTTTCCACTCGGATGTGAGCTGTGCTGAGTGCAGATGAGAAACAATATACCGTGTTTACACGGCACAGAGCCAGAAAGAAGAGGTGAAGGGACTCACATGGGAATGATTATTCGGCTACATCTAATAAAATAATGAATATATTAAATCTTCTGCTTTGCACTTAACAGCCTTGCAGACTTCTGACAGAATACACAAGCCAGGCTGCTTCTCACCACTCTGATGGTAAGAGGGGGATGAAGAATCGCAGAGGAGCAGAAGAAAAATACTTTAACTAACCAAGCAGTTATTTGTTCTCAGTGAGAGGCTCTTTAATTCCAACATAAACCAAAGAACCTAAATAAATCTCACATGTAATAGACATGTTTCCAGTGTAGGGAAACCAGCAAAGCATTTCCCATGTTGACCCACACCAGCAAAGTCACTTCCTCCTTAGAATAGGATCATAGAATCATTCTGGTTGGAAGAGATGGGAGAGATCAGAGTCCACCCGCTCCCCCAGCACTGCCAGGGCACCACTGACTCCTTGTCCCTCAGCACCACAGCTCCACAGGGGGCTTGGAAACCCCTCCAGGGATCACGGGGACTCCACCCTTGCCCTGGGCAGCCTGGAGGGGAAGAAATTGTTCCTCAGGTCCAAAGATAGCTCTCCTGCCCAGCACTGCTACACAAGGGCACATACGTCTCCCTGCGAACCATACACATCAAGAAAGATTACAATCTGTAATTCTACAGGAAAAGAAAAACAAAACCCACTGAAACCCCAGGGTTTTTTTCCTTTCTCTAAGTGAATACTCTGCTCCTATGAACTACACTGAAAACTGCAGGTACTCCATACAGTTTGTTCAGAGAACTCTAAGTACTTTCAGCTTCTCAACCATAAAAGAAACCTGGTTTCTGCCACAAGGAGCTCCTCTGACAGTGTTGCCGTGACCTGGAAGCCTCTTAACTTTCATTTGAACTTCAACCCTTCAGGCTGCCTCTACTTTAACAAGACATCCTGGAAAACAGGCTGAGGTTTGGAGAGAGGCATGGCCAGTGCTGGGACCCCACATCATTGGCAGGAAGGTCACTTGGGACTAGTGCTAGTCCAGTGCCGGGACCTGCACGCTCATTAGAGGCCAGATGTGCTCCTGCAGAAAACCTTCCAGTTCACCTCCCTCCAGGAGGAACTCAGGCTGTGAGCCACAAGACCACCTCAGGATGTGAACTAAGGAAGCTGGGATAGTGTTTGTATCAAAGAAGATTAAAGCTCCCTTTCTCCTTATGATTTATTTACACCATCTTGATCCAAAGTGCAAAGACTTCTTACTCAATTCAATATTTGGACGCAACTTGACATATGTGAAGTCTGCTCTTTAGAAGGAGCTGAGCACTTACTGCTGGAACACCAGTATCTGTTATGTCTAAAACTGTAGAGTCCAAAATTAAAGATATTACAAATTCTTGGAATTTGCTGAAAGATCTAAGGCTGACACACACCAAAAGTATTGGGAAACATTCCCTTAGGAGAGATTTACTTTTCTTTTTACAATAGGTAAAATCTTTTACTTCCTTCCATTTAACAGAAACACAATTGCACAGCCACTTTCTCAAACATGAATGCTAAACTTTAAAAGAAAAAAAAAAAAGGAAAACACATTGGACCATTTACCATTTTTCATGGTTCTGCTGAGGATAAGCATATGGAGAAAATAAGCTACTCTGTAGATCTTATTTCACTCCAGTGTCTGTGCTTTTATTCTCCCTGTCACAGCCAAGTTGAGAATTTCCTCTTTCATGATAATAAGCAGAAAGTTCACAGATCTCAAGGCAGCAAGGCAGGAAGTTTGCAGTTTGAAGGCTATCCCCCTCTTCAGTGGGACAGGGGAGAAAAGTTTGAAGGGGCTACTGCAAAATCTTTTGCAAACTTAAGCAGCTTCTCAGTGGTTTTCAGTATCTCAAGGGGTCAGAATTTTCAGTGGTGCCCAGTGACAGGACAAGGGGCACCAACTGGAACCCAGGAGGTTCCATCTGAACAGGAGGAGCAAGTTATTTGGTGTGAGGGTGTGGGAGACTGTGCCAGGCTGCCCAGAGAGGTTGTGGAGTCTCCTTCTCTGGAGAGATTCCCAACCCGCCTGGACCCTGCGCTGCTGGGCCCCCTGCTCTGGGTGACCCTGCTGGATGGAGCAGGGGGGCGGCACCAGAGCATCTCCAGAGGGCCCTTCCAACCCCACCATGCTGGGATTCTGGGCCATTTGGACATACTTATCTCAACAGGGTCCTAAAGTGATGCTACCGAGACCACACGCAAATGAAACTCTGCCCACGTCTGTTCTGTAATAATTTGTCACTTTGGCTTTTTAGGGAGCGCGAAAAGTCCTGCCTGGCTGCTATCACCGGGCACAAATAATCCTACCGACAGTGACAGATGTGGAAGGAAGGTCAAACTGCTGCAACACAGCTCTCCCCAGACCGCACCACCTTCCCAGCTGACCCTGCATCACAAGACCGGAGCAAACACCCCCCGGGGCTTGAACGCCAGCAGCCGCTGCTCCCCAGCATCCGTCCCTGTCCCGCCGGTCCCCCTGCCAAGGACTATGGCAATTAACAGAGCTGCTGTAATGAACTCGACCCCCACCCAAGGCAGATCCGAACCCAAGCGCATCCGTTCCTCTGCTTCCGTGCCCGGAGACACAGGGGGGGATACACGACCCCTCCCCAGCCACCGCCCCACGCCTGTTGCCGTCCCCGCGTTCCGAGTAGCGCTCGGGGCGAACCCCCCCGCTCACCGACACCAGGAACTCCAGCGTCCCCACGTAGTCCCGCTCGGTCTTGAGCAGCTCGTTGAGGACGCAGACCCGCAAGCGGAGCTGCTTCTCCAAGTCCTTCCCGCTCTCCCCTTTGCCATCCCCTTTGCTTTCCTCCGTCATGGTGGCAGCGAGGAGGGCCCGGGGGCTCCCGGCCCGGCGCCTCGGCTGCGGACACGGACAACAAAAGACCCCGGCTCAGTTACATCGCGGCCCGGGCTCCGGCCGGTCCCCGGCAGCTTCGGCTCCTCCTCACCCGGCTGCGGCCGCGGCCCGGGGTCCGGAGGCGGGGACACCCCCCCCTCCCGGGTCCCTTTTCCCGTCAGGAAGGGGACAGGGCCCGGAGGAAACGAGCGGTCACCGCTTCCCGGCTCGCCCCGCTCGCTGAGAGCTCGGAGCAGCCTCCGCAGCCAGCCCAGGCTTGGACATTAATCAAAAGCTTTGTATCCATGTGACTCCAGCCCCTTCCCCCCCCGCTAAATCTCAGGAAAAAAAGGAAAGGAAACAACTTTGAGGAAGGTTTGCGTGCCAGCAGCTGCCTGCGCACACAGGCTGCGGGGAGCTCCCGCTGCAGGAGGAGCCGAGACCCCCAGCAACACCCCGCAAGGGTGCGGGGAGCGTCCCAGCAAGCTGGCTGGCCGGGGGGCAGCAGCTGATGGTGATTTGGTTTAAATCGTCAGCAGAAGAGCCCTTTTGACTTCTCCCACACCTTCCCACGAATATCCCACTGGCCTTCCCACGAGGTGTCCTGCAACTGGTGGGTATTACAAGTACTTGGTGCTCCGAGCACACACAGCTAAGCAGGTACAAACACATCCTACAGTAGGTACTGACAGGCTCTTCCAAAGTAAAGTTTGGGTTTTGAAAGATTTTTGTTGCTGTTTATTGAAACAAGGTGCTATAAAATGCCCAGGCTACACAGTTCTGTCTACATCAGGAGCTCAGATTTTCAAGATACATTAAAAGAGTAAAAAGTCTCAACTTTTTAAAGCAGTTTGCAAAAGAAAGAAGTTTATAGCTACTTTATACAAGAGGAGCTGATTTCTCCAACTGAAATCTCTCAGGACACCACCAGGTGGGCTTTGAGGCCACTGTCGAAAGCTGAAGGTTTGTCTGCCTGGCTCTGCAACCTGTGACTAAAAGGAAGGCAAACCCAGGTGCTCAGCTGCAAGGTTCCACATCAAAGTATTTTTCTAGACCTGGAACAGGTCCTAAAAGAGGAAGAAATGAAATGGAAACCAGGGTGTCAAACTCTTCTACAGCCACAGGCTGGAGCAGCAAGAAGAGTCCTCACTGGGAGAGGTACGCAAAGATGTTCATGTTCTGGTAACCAGAGCTCATCCAGCTGTCTGCCTTGGACACCTCCTGGGGGAGAGAGAGAGAATAGAGCTCCCACAAGCTGCTTCTCAGCTGAAATAAAGCCTGTTTCTCTGAACACGTCCCACTTCCCAGCATGTCCCCCATCCCAAACATGTGCAGCTCCCTCCCATCAAGGCAAGAAGCAGCAGTTGCTGAGGCTGGTTCTGCTACATGTACCCTGCTGAGCTGTCAACCCTTATGCAGAGCAGCCTGCGAGCTTGCCTGTGGACCTCAAAGCGTAGCCCTTCCTTCAGACACTGGTTTGAGACTCCCGTTCCAAAAACGGCCACTGATTGTCATTAGAATCATGGAATTGTTTGGGTTGGAAGAGCCCTTTCAGATCATCCAGTCTACCCGCTCCCCCAGCACTGCCAGGGCACCCCTGACCCCTGGTCCTCAGCACCACAACTCCACAGGGGGCTTGGAAACCCCTCCAGGGATCACAGGGACTCCCCCCCTGCCCTGGGCAGCCTGGGACAGCCCTGGGCAACCCTTGTGTTGTGTGGAAGAAATGGTTCCTCATGTCCAACCCAAACCTCTCCTGGTGCAACTTGAGGCCATTTCCTCTTGTGCTGTTGTTTGTTCTTTGGGAGCAGAGCCCGACCCCCCCTGGCTCCAGCCTCCTCTCAGGGAGCCGTCAAGAGCCAGAAGGTCTCCCCTGAGTCTCCTTTGCTCAAGGCTGAACAACCTCTGTTAAAAATCAGAACTTCATGGTTTTGAGAACCTCACTCCCCTACAAAGTCTGGTTCAAATGGGCTGACAGTTTCAAAACAGTCTGGGACAGAAAAGCCACCACAGTCCAATCAGTGGAGCTTGTTTCCTTAGCAAACCTGTCTAAACCAGCCAACCTGTCTGATGCTCAGCTAGAACTTGTCCCACTTTATGCTCTTGCTGCTCTCACCCAGCCAATTCTTGCACCTTCACTCCAGCAGCTCCAGCTACTTGAGCCAACAGAAGCATAACCAACACAAAAGACTTTTTTTTATGACTACCTGAAGGCCACTGAACCCAGCAAAGCTCTCAGCAGATGTGCAGTGATGGAAGAAGCAGCTCCAAGTACCCCACACAACCTATGGAAAGCATACATCCATACAAGCTTTGACAGTTTTCCTGACAACCTGCTCGAAGCACGGAAGACAAGGACAATTTTTGCTTTTCCCCCAGTTTCAGGGCAAAAACTGGATTACTCCAATTGCAGTTTTCACTATAATAAAATGGGGGGGGGTTAGGGGAACAAACAAAAGTCAAACTGAAAGAAAGACGGAGCATACACACAAAAAACATCAGCCCAAGCAAAACGTTGAAGCAACTGAAGAGCAGATTTTACACTGTGGTGTAAGAAGGAACCTTGGTCAGGTGCCCTTGAGTCACCTGCCTAGACTCACGACTCAGAGGCAAATACATTCAATTTTTTATTTAACAAAAGAATCTTTTCACTGCCTGAATAGTGGAATTTTCCTCAAGTATTTTAATATTCATGCTCTTGTACAATGGCTTCAAAGAGTTTTTTCATCTCTTTTTGAAGTGTAAAATGTGTGTGGTGTAAACATGCAGTGCAAGGTACTGTCAATATTTGCTGAAAAAAAATCTTAAATTCATCTTAAATTAAGCAAGGCTACTAATTAGGTTAAGAGCTTTTCTATCTTGCTTTAATTTCTGGATGAAATAATGCAGGAGCCTCAAACATCAATCAGTTGAAAGCCCAAGACAAAAATAAACCAAACAACCCTAAACCTCGATTCCTTTGTCAGAAATTATTGGGTTTTTATGCTGGCAAATGCGTGTTAGAGCAGGGCGAGCAGAGGTGACACAAAGCAGATGTCCCAGAGCAAGCCATCTGCACACGTGAATGGAACACAAGTCACACCAGTGATACCAGCACAAAGCAAACAGCATTTGACTGGTCTCAAGACTTCTCTGTTGTTTTAAGCATCCAACCCTTGGGCTTCATCTCCCTGTCCCTGCCAGCTCAAGAGCAAACGCAGGCTGCTCCAGTTCACCTATGCTGTACAGTACAGACAGGGCAGCCAAGCTGCTTCTTTTTCTCCTGCTTGCTTTTTCCCTGCAGCAACTTGCATAGATATAATAAAAACCAGCTGAGATACTGAGTGGACTAGTTATGTGTGAAAGGACAGGACAAACTGCCCTTATACTCCAGACACCCAGTGTTGATGATACCCAGAGCAGATATTTTGTGTTCCCAGCCCTTCAGGGACTATAAAATATTTTGAAACTATTGAAAAGTAGGTGTCACAGCAAGAACTATCAATCAAGAAAAAACTTTAAACTAAATTGAAAAATTAATTTGAATTTTATGATGGTTGACACCTTTTCTTTAAGGAGCTGGAAGAATGGTAATTACTGCAGAGACATCCAACTATGTCCTTCCCTAGGTAGGATTGTTACTGTCGGGAGATGAAGTTTCTGCCAAAATGAATCCCTTAAACATCTTTTTCTATTAGATTTTATTACCAGAAAGGCAGCACGAGAGCAGACATGCCTGGAAAGCACGACCAAGCACGGCAGAGTATTGCACTCTTCTTTTGCTAAACGGTTCTTATGTGAAGAATTAAAACTATTCCATTTGTAAAAGCAGGAATTTTTTTTTTTTTTTTTTTTTTTTAATCTGACTGGTAAGTTTACCACCGTGGCAACTGACTGTTATAGCAGGGTACTTCCCAGACAAACTGTGATTTGTAGGTTCTGCTGTTCTCTGCTCATCGGTCCAACCAGGGACCAAGCCAAGGCTCTGCAGCCCAAGCCGTGTGCTTTAGCCACAGAACAACATGACATGGGCTCAGATCATCAGCCAGTATAAGTCACCATAACACCATTTCACCAACCATTAAAGACTCAAACGAAACATGGCCCAGCACTCTAACCCAACTTGAACTATCACCCATTTACTTCAGCTGTGCGCGTGAAAAAGAACAAGCGTATTTCCCTGGAGCTGCGGTAGTTATCTGGAGGCAGAAGTGTTGCTATTTTACAGTGTGTTCCTACTATACCCTTCCTCTCTGGAAAGGTAGGAGAAGGACAGAAAACATGAAAGACAAAATAGAAAAAAAATCACCAAAAATAAATAATCTGTGAACTAAACACCACCAGAGCCCTTCATAAATATACTTAGTGCTTCAAACATAAAAGGGCTACACATTAAAATATTCTACAAACATTGAATATTAAATAAAACATCATAATTTGCTCTGAGTCACTTGCTTTTTAGCCTTCCCTTTCACTTCTACGATAGCAACATATGGGATTCACATCATTTGCCCCCAGGGAGCTATAAAATGTCACCTATACTGGTACCAATTTATTTGAGGCAAGACTGATTGAACAAGGATGCATAACTTAAAAAAAAAAAATAGAGACAAACTGCTTCGTTCCGCTCCTCTATCTTCCAGGAGTTTTTTTCCCTAACACAACCATTTTGATATCTCACTTTCAAACCTGACATTTTACTTACAAAAATGAAGATTTCAACTGGAAATACAAAACTGATTTTGTGCAGTAGAACGGGAAAAGATTCAGTATTGTGCTTATTTCTACCCGTATTGACTAAACTCCAAAGTTTCAAACTTCCCCCCCCCCCCCCCGGGTCAGTTTGTATGTGAAGCTACAAAATGAGGTTATGCTGGGGGTAGGAGGATCTCAGCCTGTGAATAACCACAGCTTTACTCCTTGGCTGACGCTCCTCAAGAAGCCTCTGATGCACAAAGCCAGGATCTCTTGACCATAAGCTTTCCCACAGTTTCCTGCACTGAGTGCACTTCAGAGACTACTGTGTTTATAGTTCAAGACTCTTCTATGTAGATTTTTGCCTGGTCTTTGTGGTGTGATCCAAGTGATGATCACTCAGGCATTGAGCAACACAACTGGGATGTGGTACATGTTTAGTCTCTTACCCTTCCTTTCAGGGAGAAGGGCTGTGCTCTTAAGTGTTGAGGTTGGGATTTAAAAAAGAAAAAATATATTGAAAAATCTGCATATCAAGACACAAATACTGATATTTATAACAGAGAAAGGACAGTCAAAGCAACAGTCCTTGCACTTCAGGCAGAATCAAGTTGAGAAAACAGTCTCCAATGTGGGAGCAAGTTAACTGCAGCCCTTTGAGGCTATGAGAGTTTCTCTTTCTCACATGGACAACTAATAACACAAGCTTTTAAGAAATATTTTGGCTCAGTAAAGCTACACTTTGAGGCTTTGTCTCTTTCCCCTGCACCATGGGACCAGTAACAACCAGTTCTGGATCCAGCCAAGTAAATCCGACAGAATTTCTCTATTCTTGATGTTTTTATCTGCAGCAATAAAACCCCTTTTACCTGGTCCCTATACCAGGGCTCTGGAAGGAACTACAAGAACTGATAGAGTAACAGGCAACCAAAAAAAGTCATAAGCAGCAGGAACCTCTGGAGCACATCTAGATCAAACGTTGCTCACAGCAGGTAGCCAGAGCAGGCTACATAAAGGAGATTTTAATATCTACTACTCTGAGCAACCTGCTCTGTGGTTTCACTGCCCCTGTGGGGTTTCTTCCCCCTGTAGGGTCAGCATTTCCCCCGCTCTAACTTGGGTCTGTTGCTACTCACCCTTCCTCTGTACAACTCTGAGGAGATCCTGGCTCCATCCCTCTACGCCATTCCCTTTGGGGAGCTCCAGAGAGCAGCAGCAGCACCACTCCACCTGCTCTTCCAGAGGTGGAGCAAACCCAGACAGGTTCTCTCAGCCCCTCCTCATACATCATGTTGCCCAGCCCTGTCACCTTCCTCATTCCCATATCTCAATGTTTCTTTGGTACTGGGGAGCCCAAAATTGGGTACAGTGCTCCAGCAGCAGCCTCTGGACACACCACTTCCCTAAACCTGCTGGCTACACTCTTGTTCTTCTACTCAGCCCAGTAGGACTTCCAGCACTGAATAACTTCTCCAGGACTTGCTGACTATGCTGATTTGGATACACTTTTGTTCTGCCAAGAAGCAGTGCAACCTGAGACAGAGCCAAGGGGCAACTCAATATTAATCTCCTCTGGGTTATAAACCAAGTTCGGCATCATCCTATGGCTACCAGAAGTGTTAGAGCTCAGCAGCAGAATAACACTGCCCCGAGACAAAAGCGTGGGGATGCAGGATGTAAAGGTGCCTGCTGGCGACAGTGACTGATTTGCAAGTGCTGAAAATTCAGTAATTTGAATAAAAGCTAGGTTTGGAACAGCAACCATTTATGGCCATCCATAAAGGCTGGGCAGCAATTAAGTGCAGTAAGGCAGCCTTGGGAATGGAAGGCTGGGAATTTCCTGTGGAAGTAGCATTTTCATTTTCCATGGTAAGAATTCCCACTCAGCTGCCTAGACATTGTTTGGAATCCAGAAGGTTTCCTGTACAGGTGCTCCTGCAGAAGTGTTTGTGGGGCTAAACAGCACACAAACACCATCTGCCATCAGCATGAAACCACAGTTCAAAACCTGCTCCAATATACTGACGAAGACGCACAGCTCACTGGCCAGGGAGCAGCAAGCTAGAAACTGAATCTGGAGCTTATCACTAATTTATTGCATGAGCATCACTAAGTCATTTCGCTACATGAGCCTCAGGTTTCTTCCCATTGATGCACGTGACTACCACTGACCCTCACACCCTAGAGCCAGGGCTGAACTAGAGCAGGTCACTATCACCTGGTGACCCCTCCCCAGCAGAGAAGGGGGATTGGGAAGAGCAGAGGAGACCTGCAGGTAGAAATGGATTTAATGAAACAGCCAAACCAACACCAACATTAAATATAGGAAGTTACACTCACCCCAGTGAACATGCAGCAGTCACAGCAAACAGGAACATCCTCAGGAGCAGAAGGGTGAGTGAGACCCTCTAGGGATGGGCAGGAGGAGACCCTCTCCTCAGGCTTCCCCCTTTATACTGGGTGTGATGTTACTGGGGTTGGAAGCACCTGGAGCCAATATGGGGCAGCTGCCCTGGCTGACTCCAAACTGCTCATGGTCTGCAGAGCGTGGCTGGCCCAGGATTCCATCCCAGCCAAACCAGTAATCGCGTGTGGAATTTAGTCTCAGGTTGTTATTTGAGCCTATAAAAGTTGCTTTCTTAGCAGTCTTGTTCCACTCCTGTGTTGCCACGTCAGCTGGCATGACCCATCCTGTATTTAGCTCTGCAGAGCTGGAAGGAGGGCTATTGCTCCAGATTGTTTCTGCTTCGCTGTCCTCATCATCCCTGTTTTCTCAATCACCCCCAAGGCAGAATCAATAAGACAACACCAGCAAACCACCAAAACCTAAATGTATTTCCTCTGATTTTCACCTAGAATTTAACTGTGTTGACTGCAGCCCTTCTGCAACCCAAGCCCTGCAGCTTCTGCTCAGGGTTTGTCACAGGATTTCAAAAGTGAAATACAGCACAGCTACTGTGTGAATTACCAGGATGTCACCTAACCGAACAATCCCCCAGTCTACAGCAACCAGAGAAAAAACTTTTTTTTCTGAAGCAGGTTTCCTCTGAAAGCAATCAGCAGCCGTCAGAATAAAGTACAACGCCTGGTGTCCTCCCCCAAACTGGCACATGTGTAGTGAGAACAGCTCTGGTGAGGATTTAAAGAACACAAATATCAGTGGGATATAACCTACTCCACCGGAAAAACAATGAACTAGCAACACTGTTAACCATGGGGACCACAAGGTTAGGAACCTCTGGAAGGTATCTTTAGGAACCTTTCCACATCCGTTCCCACTGAAGAGGAACTTTGAGCCTGAGGAGTGACAAATGAGGCGTGGGCATCTTCTGCCACCAGGAAGCAAGAGGGGCACAGGAAAATACCTGTTATGTCTGCAAAGTGCTTAAGGGACAACTGGCCATTTTGTCTTAAGTCTTTGGGTTTATTAGCTCATTAACTAGGTAATATTCAGAAAGTCAGCTTCTATTAGGGAAGACAAATTTCACTCCATTAATACTCAGAATTAAAGTAAAACATATGCTGAATTTCTAGCATACATCAGGTGCGTCCTTTTCATCAGCACTGCACTGCAAAGCCAATGGACTACTGTCACAAGCACAGGTCATTTAATCACTAATTAATTAAATGCTGCAATCAGAAACATGGCATACCAAGGCTTTGGATCTAAACGAGAAATTCTAATCACATTTAAATAGTTCAGTTGTTCCAGTTACTGCATCAATCACTGAATTCATTTTTTTGTTAACAGGATGAGACAATGGCTCTCGACAGCTCCCTGCCAGGAGGCTGGAGCCAGGAGGGGTTGGGCTCTGCTCCAAGGGAACAAGTGACAGGACAAGAGGAACCAGCCTCAGATTGTGACATGCGAGGTTTAAGTTGGACCTGAGGAACAATGTCTTTGCCACAAGGCAGGGGTGGAGTCCCCGTGATCCCTAGAGGGGTTTCCAAGCCCCCCGTGGAGCTGTGGTGCTGAGGGCCAGGGGTCAGTGGTGCCCTGGCAGGGCTGGGGGAGCGGGTGGACTCCATGACTTTAAAGATCTCTTCCAACCCAAATGATTCTATTCTGTGATTCTAACATGAATGTGTCAAAGTTGCCATGGCCCAAGTACAAAACTATATGTAAACTCAACACTGTTTGGTTGCTGCACTATCCCCAGATTTCAGTTTTTATTTCACTATATTGGGGTTTTTTCCTATTATGATCACAGCACCTTTAGTATCACGATCATTTTCCAAATCCAATAATCTCAATAAACATACAGAACTTAGAGTTGTGAAAACAGGAGCCAAGTGTAACAACACCTCCCAATGCCAGCAGACAAAGTTCACCTAAAATTGCACTAAATATCATTTTTGCATACTTGCAAAATCTTTGACTCGAGATATTTTTTGTAATGCTGTAAGTGAGCGATGCTGGGGCCCAACCACCTCCCTCCTCATCATTCTCTGAGTGCTCTTTGAAGAAGAAAAGCAGTGGAAAGCAGCTGCCGTTACTCTTGCTGTGTGCTGCCCTCTCCTGGAGCTGGGTCAGGAAAGAAACCCCAACAGAACTCCCACAGAGCGAGAATATTCACCCACCAGGCCCTGTAAGACTCTGGACATTCTCGAATTCAGTCATAGAAGTGACTCCACAGGAATTCACCCTCAGGCATAATTATATATAAATGCATATAAGCATTTACAGAACTGATCTCTAATTAATCGGGGATAAATACATTAGCAACACTGCATTGTGTACACTTTACATTCAAATTACAGCTCTTCACATCTTTGGGGAATACCTATTTATGATTCTTACATCAAAATAGCTCTTAGGCTGGAACTTGATAATTTCAGCTACTAATCTTTCTCTGTAGCCACTAAAACTGAGAAACACTTTGCTCAGTGAAGGCCTCAAGCTACTTCAGAACCAAGCCAAGTACATTAAAATGAAACCAAAGTCTGCAGAGGTTTTTAACAGACATTTAGAAGTAATGCAAATAATTTACAACTCATGTAAATTTATGATATACACCTTTTTAGGCCAAGACTGGTAAAACATCCAAATTTTGACTACCAGCAGGAATATTTTCTACAAGCTGCAGAAAAGGGAGTCACTTCAGCATAGCTGACACATTGAGCGAGACAGATCTGCAAATATTCTCCCAAAATAATCCTATGAGCATCAACACTGGTGTTCACTCCGTGTGAAAATATGAGTTTCTCTGCAATTCAGTCTTCTTCTGAAATTCACAAATTCCTGGCTTTTTTTGTTTTCCTTTTTTTGTTGTTGTTTTGTTTTGTTTTGTTTTGTTTTTTGGGTTTCTTTGGGGGGTTATTTTTGTTTGGTTGGTTTTGGTGGTTGTTTTTCTTTGTTTGTTTGTTTGTTTGATT
>JANHGN010009515.1:0-10792 GCA_024605025.1 Megaceryle maxima
TGAAAATAAAGAGAAGATGTTGAACCAGTGATCAACCAGACTGGACAATTTTACTCAAAAAAAAAAAAAAAAAAAAAGGATCTGCTTCTCCTAACGTGTTAGGTTTCTGTCTGGGGCTGTTTTGGCAGCAATGGATGGAGGTATGGGCAAAGGACACAAAGGAGAATTTCCCAGTCACAGTCATAAAATCTGTTTCAGATAAAAAGTCCTCACCTTACTTTGACTAATATTCTAAACTGAAGGATATAAACTTGCAAGACAAACTAGTTCATGAGATGATTTTTCCAACCCGCTGTGGTTTGTTGCTGTATTTTTGGATGAGATAGAAAAATGCTACCAGTAAAGACTGGAAAGCCCAGAAAATAAAAGCTTAATCTAAAAACATTAGAGAGTGCATATCATGTGACATTACAACAAGTTATACGAGCCCTTTATGCAGGCAGAGAGGCAGAAAAGCTATTGTTTAGTGCAGTTTAGTTCACTGTTGTTGCTTTATTTTCCTTCATTCTATTATTTCTAAATCCTCATAGCTAGCTCTTCTATAGCCCACATGTGTGAAAACATTAACAGTTTTAATTTTCACTTTATTTTGAGTTCACTTGAACATATGCTGGGGCCACAAATTTGTTGTCCTCTACATTTTGATGTTGAACTATGCTTGTTATATATTATTTATTTCCTGATGTTAAAAAGAAATAACTACCCTAGCTGAACTTTCCACATCTGCCTATCACTATGTGAATATCTGAAGGATAAGGGAAACAACAAATGTTCATCGATTAAAACAAATATGGCTGTTTAGCTTTACTGTGTACTCAGAAATGTAGGTTTTTTAAGTTTTGTGAAATTAACTTCTAAGACACTAGAAAGAACTGACAAATCCCTTGAAAATTACATCACTTACAAAGAAATAGTGAAATCACATCTATAACCATCAATAGATTTTCTAAGAATTTCTTAATCAAATAGGTTTTATAAGGTTGTGTAGTCTATTTGAAAACAAGACAAGTTCAAGACAGATTTCTACATTAGCCTCTAAAAGTCTTGAAGGCCATTTGAGGCTTGTTACAAGTGGAGAGAAGATTCAAAGAGATTTAAAAAAAAAAAAAAAAAAAAGCTAACAGAATGGCCCCAGCTTTCTCTAGAAATTCAATAATCTGTCTGGGTTTTTAATATCCTGCCTGAGACAAACCTGAAAATGTTCTGTTCAAGCCAGGACTTACACTTAACCAGATGCAGTGATCAATACTTTAGCCACATCAAAGCCACCAAGTAGGAAAAGAAGATGCTATGTGCATACTCCGGAGTTTGCATTAGTTTTATTTTCTTTCACTAAATGTTTGACTGCCTTAAAACGTCATCTCTCTAAGAGAAAATCCAGATTTTCCTAGCATTCGGTGTTTAAAAAAGCCTGCAAGCAAAATTGAGGCAAGGAAAATAGGAAGTGATCTTTTGCCTTGTGCGTCGAACAGATGTGCTCATCACAGACACTCAGCTAGTAGGATTCCCTCAGAGTTACTTGCTGGCCAATATATTCTCATGGGGCAGCATGTCAAAAAACATTTTTATTATTCTAGAAAACTCCTGGTTATTGCATAATGCAGACAGAAATAGCCTATCTCAATCAGCTGGGATGCATACCTTCAGTAAAGTTGCATGAGGCAATTTTAAATATGCCCATTTTTTTATACTCCTTCAAAATGAATGTGGTAGCTGTCTTACAGGAATCAAGCTAAAGCTCTACAACCCACTGTTTCATCATCCTAGTGGATTGCCAGCCACGAAAGAGACTGCAGCACAAAGGTGGGGCAATACACTCCTGTGAGAAGCATCTTAAAAAGAAGGCATTAGCTCAGAAACAGGAGATGAGGAGGTTCAGTTCAGTATCTGAGAAAGCTGGGGAGTACTTGATACAGTTTAAAAGCCACCATTCACTCTGACTTTTCCTTTTTATTTATAAATCCCATGGGAAATGTGTACTCCCACTGACATATGAACGCACAATCTGTGTGGGGTCAATGCTCAGGCCAAGATAGAGGAAAAAGGAAGTGGTATGACCTGGATAGTGATTGGAGGGAATGCTGCATGAACAGTGGCTGGAAGTCCGGCTGCTGTAAGGCCAATGGAAAAACTTTTTGCAGAAGTATTAACCCCTGGGGCTGGGGGTATAAAAGCCTGTGTGTGCTATAAATAACATCTGGAAGTACCAACCCCCAGGGCTAGGGGTATAAAAACCGATGTGCTATAAATAGAATGACCAAGGTATAAAAGTCTGTGTGCTCTCAATAAAGCTGATTCTGGGTGCACCTTCAACTGGGGTCTGTGCCTTCATATGCCGCAAATCTGTACTTTGCAACAGCATCAGTGAATCGAGTTTTCTATGGGTTAGTCCACACAGACTAGTAAATATTTCTTTACACTACAACTTACTAAAAAACCCAGCAACTTAAGACAGAAGCATTTCCCCAAAGGAGTTCTAATGTGTGAAGAGCAGACTTACACATCTGGATGGAAAATTGAACACTACATTTGAAGTTCTTGAAAAAAGTCTTACAATCTCTCTTATGAAGATGAGTAGTGGAAATAAATCATCTTTTTATGAATTGACAACAAAGTATGGCATATTTCCTTCCTTAACTATGATTATTTTGCATATCTGAGTAGCAATTCTACAAGGTAGAAAGCAGTTAATCTGCTGTAAAATCTTTTTTGTTGCAAAATCATGACCTTTCCTTGAGAAAACACAAAAAATAATACAGTACCGCTACAGCAAGACTGACAGTTCAGGAAAAAATAAAAATAAAAATTAAACCTTCTCTTTTGCAGACACTGTGAAACTTCTCAGGTCTGACTGCAAATACATCTATGTTTGAGGTTTTGTTTAACCAACTGTAATCAATTCATTAATGGATTAAATACATTGAATAAATATCTCTTAAACTTTTTGGCATATCTGAATGATGGAATGCCTGCAGTAAAAAAGAAAATAAGGTTTCTCTGTCCTGGTGCTTTTCAAAAGGACTGTGTGCTCTGCTTATGTTTGAGTTTCAAGCTTTTTTTTTTTCTGACAAGCAGAATTGACACTAATATATCGTGTAGCTAGAGAAAACTTCTCTGTTATAGAAAAGGTATAAAGTTAAAAAACAGGCCTTCTAAAAACCTTTACTATAGGAAAAGAGCTTTGTATGAGTTAGTATACTATTACAATAACCGGTATTAGGAAAAATACAGCAAGATTTTTTAGCATAGGTGTCCAAGGTGATATTACCAATATTTGTAGATGCTCAGATAAAGGCTTTAGAGTTCATACTAAGAGGTAATTTTGAAAAGTGTCTGCAAAATCCCTTGGTTACATCTCTTTTTTCTAAATTTCCTATTAGCTTGAAGGATCTTATGCTGTCTGAGTTACAGTCCCTGCCATCACTAGTAATACTGTAACTGGCATGTTCCCAAGGTGTCTGGGGCAGGCAGAGCCTGTGCCAGTATACAAACTGGTCATGTTTCACGTGTTTCCAGAAAAACATGATGAGGAAAACTGCACTTGGACCCACCCAGCAGTCATCATCTTCAAAATAGCATAGCAGTGCTGTGGTGGTGTCTCAGTGATGCAGGCAGGAAGGAGCTCCATCTGCCTCTAAATTTGGGGTTGTCATTTATCACTTCACTTTGTACATGCCATCAGATTTTAAAACATGTGGTTCTACATAATAATCTTATCGCCAACATTTTTTTATTAGTTTTTTTAAAGGAACTAGTGAATATTAAAAAAAAAAAAAAAATTTAAATCTGAGCCATGAACACCACAGATGTGTGCACTGCTGACAATAAGGATGCTGGAACGGCCTCTGGCTGGGATGACAGTGGAGGCTGCCAGCAGACAGTGTGCCAACTTACATATTTTAGTTGTAGCAGTGCCAGGAGACCTCACTAAGCAGTGCCTTGCTGTTCATTACCTTACCGATGATATTTCATTTATTTAATTTAATAAGATCCACTTTCTCTTAATTGTCTTCTGCTGCCTATCCCACTTTACACCCTAGAGAGGGGAATATATAGAATCAGAATCATCTTAATTGGAAAAGACCTCTAGTATCATCAAGTCCAGCTCTCACAGATCACCACTAAACCATATTTCTCAACACCACATCTATATATCCTTTAAATACTTCTAGGTACAGTGACTCCACCATTTCCCTGTTGGGAAGACTGTTCCAATGCTTTAACAACCCTTGTGATGAAGAAATTTTTCCTGATATCCTTACTGTCTCCTTTATACAGCTTTTTCAGCTAACTCATGCTCCACATACAGGACCATCTAAAATGTCCGCTGAAGAGATGGAAGTAAGATACAGGCAGCAAAATACAGACTGGATGACAAACTTGTCTTTTTGAATACAGGCAGTAGTATATAATTGTTTTCAAATATACATTTCAGCACTGAATATATTAACATTTACATAAGCAGGAGAGTGAACAATGACAGTCATTACTACCCTCTGCTGGTTGACTTTATAATAGCAGACAATATACAAATCCCTCCTTGGCCTAATGACTTCTGTACAACCCATCTTCTTAATAGGATCTATGGATAATTAAGAGAGGCAATTAAAGCTGGGTGTAGTTTTGTTACCTGATATGTGGGTAACGCAGAACAAATCCCAACCTGGAGATTGTTTCACTGTCACACCTATGCAGCCAGCTGTGCCAGGGGATTAGCAGACCACAGTCTGAAACATACCTGCTTCCAAGCCTTTAGAAAATGCATAAGCACTATAATCACACTTTGCCATCAACTTCACTTGCTTTCTATAGAAACCAGTCTTGAGCACATCATGATAAGGGTATTGATGCAATAGATAAAGATTTGGAGACAGCAGAGCTTCTGAAGTCACTGCTTGTATTGTAAAAACTATCTGCTTCCCACAGACAGACAGCTCAAATCAGGCCAGCTGGGTGCACACATTGTCCAGCTAAATCTCAACTTCAAGGCACTAAATGAAAGCAGTGCCCTTTACCCTGTGGGCCATGTATCCCATTGTACTACATCAAGGCCCAGAATCAGAACTTCACATTGGGAAATAAAGGACTTAACACAGAGGTGCTACAAATTAGTGGAGAAGATGATGAGTTTTTTGTTCTACATCTTCAGAGGCTGGAGCAAAAACAAACCCTGTTCTAGACATACTCCCACTACAGAGAAGAGTTTTCCAACTGTCTAAATTTTGGATGGCTTATCATTTCTGTTAAGGAAAGACTATGTAGCAGCCATCATCCTCTAACAGGAAATCACAGCCTGTTTTGATCCAGCTGGAACCTTTGAAAGCTTTACTTTGAACATTTTGCTCAAAAGTCATTCAATCCTGCAAAGCACCAGAGCAGATCAACAAAAGATTAAATGACTGAAAAAGAATCCAGAAAAAACTTTATAGCTCCAAACATCCTTCAGCCTTCAGCTATAGAGTATTTCCTTTCTATAAATGCTTAGAGGAGATGTGCTGAGAACCCATGAGAATAAAGCTGTTTATTTTATATATTAGCAGGAGGCTAACATGCAGTACATGCTGACATAGCTTATGGCAACAATATAGGAAATACCAATTTGAAACAATGGTTTCAGCTTCTGAGGCCCATTCAATTTCCAGAGCAATGCAGCAAGATTTTTAGAAAGAAGTTATCAGAGCACTAGGCTCAGGACAACAGAAGACAAGAAACTCAAGTATTATGGCCAAAGCAAAAGAAGGCACCTCCTGTCTGTCTTTGTAGTATGTACATTTTATTTTACAAACAAACCTTAAGCCTGACTAGACTATAAATACATTTCTCCTTTATTGATGTGATCATGTTTTATTTATGTTAATGACAGAAGTACCTGAAGATTCCAAACAAGGTCAGGACACATGATTCTAGACACTAGGCAATCATGTTTAATTTAAAGAAAACTGACAACCCAGCAAGTTCATAATTTGATGGAGAAAAAAAAAAGTAGTATTGGTGTCCACAGTTTCAGAAATATCAGAGGATGCTTGTAGCAAAACTGTGAACTACACCCTGATCGTGTCTAAACTGGTGCATTAGCCAAAATCTACCATCTTCTTTGATGCTTTAAATGTAATTGCATCATCCAGGGACTAGCAGATAAGACAGACACAAAAATGTAAATCTATCTGGCATGTTTCTTTATCTATTCAGGTATCAACCCTCAATCTGCTGATAATTAAATATGCACCAAAAAGCTTTACTTAAGGCTAAGCAGAGAAAAAAAAGGAAGACTGCAGGCAACTTGAATTAAGGCAAAACTTATTTTCTTTTAAATACATTTTTCATTAACTGTACTATCATAACTTAGGAATTTTTATGTAAATAATTTACAGTAATGCGAGGTCTGTGTGGTGAAAAATGAAGTAAATTTAAATCTAACAAAAGGGAAAAGCTAAGTGGCACATATTTCACTATATCAGTGGGCTGAAGATCATGTATTTTAAAGATATTCTGATACATACAGATACAGATAGGCACAATGGGATTTAGAAAGAAAAACAAATTAATCATATGAAATCCCTAAAATAAAAGATAATAACCTGCTGGACATTTTTAATAACTACTATACATTTATCTTTATCTAAAAGTTGTGAAAATTATTTTCAAAACTCTATGCCTAAGACAATGTATCTTCATATGTAGTTTGCTTCTGCAAGCCTGCAACAGCACTGAACATTGTTTTGAAGTCCCTTAAAATATCAATAAAAAAGTATTTTCTGTATGGCTCCATTAGCTAAACAGCTGTGGCCATTATTTAAGAAAACAGTGTTCTCTCTGGTCAAGTATTAAAGTACCTGTTTTCTTTGGAATTTTTGCACAAGTGTCCATAGCTCCCTTTACCACCCGCAGTACATGTGACTTAGTGCCTTACTTAGTGGTGAGTTACAGAAGGTGAAGTGATGAGAGAAAGCAGAGCTGAAGACAGCTGAAGACAAGGATTTTAACTTGTAACATGAGTTACAGGAAAACATTTTAAGGGGAGGAATACCATTCCCATTTTAAAGAATCTCCAGTTTTAACAAATTTCCACTCTCAGGTTCATCTTTCATCTTCAGGAAAAACAACTTCAAATCATTACAACTGGCAAAATGCAATTAGCAGCATAAAAAGCCAAATACTCACCGGTAATGTAGAGGCTACATCTGCAAATGACTCCACTGTTTACAAGCCTTCCCGTTCCCACTTAACCACATTCACATCTAATAAAACTTCAGAATGCAAAAATAAGAGATTGTGCGTGATTTTCCCTACAACCCGATGTCATTGATATACCAGGAGTTTTAACTTATGCATCATATTGGTAGTATTAGTAGATGTTCCTCCACCATGCTTATCTTGATACAAAGGTGGTTTTAGGGGTGAAACTGAGTTAAACCATTTGTAAAAGGCAGATAAGAGCATGAATCTGATCTTTCAGCCTGACTGAGATCAGGATCATGTATAAATTTTCCACACCTTTGGACAGTGGATCAGTTGCAGAGTATCATGGAATTACTGACTAGACATTATTGACTAGATGACTTCTAGAGGTCACTTCCAACCCAGACATTTCTATTTCTGCTGTTTCTCTATTTCTCCAACTAAGGCCATTCCGCTTCATATAGCTAATGAGAAATTCTCAAAACAAGTGAAAGGAAGAAACAGAAGAAACAATCCAATTTTTTAACTTTGCAGGAGAGAAAACACAAGCCTGGAGGACCTAACAACAGAGTGGTGGATTAGGTCCATTCTCCAAATAAGACAATACAGACGTTTTAGAATGTATCTCATTGAATGTCTTATCCACTAGTTTAATGGCGATGATTTTTTTTTTCCTCATAACAAAGGATTGATCCCAGCTTTAGAAGAAAGTTTACTGCTGAGCAACATTAAATGTTTTCTTCCATTTTAGGTTTAACTATCTCATTATCTATAGAAAGCAGAAATCATTGTTTTATCTCTCTCCTTGGCATTATCTACTGCTTAGCTGAGACAGCTCTTTGCTCACATTGTTGGATCCAGTGAATGCTCTGTTCTGGCATCAGACTCTCCAGGCTTTTCTAGAGAAGCCAGTTACTATTCAGACTAAGCATGACCATTGCAAAGACATGCACAAGTTGCCAGAATAGTTTGTTGTACTGAAGAATTGCCCAGGGATTGAAAATGGTCTCTAAACAAGGTATAAAAACTGAATGATCTTTACATCAGTGCCGTAACACTTCAAATAATTCATTTAATTCCTCAGCATTTTTCACTAGAAAATATTCATATGTAAAATATGTTTCAGTATAATATTTAAGAAATTGGTCTAAAATCCAAGCAAGAAAGAGTAAATATCACAGCAGACAGTATAGCTGTGTAGTTCTGCCTAAATTAAGCAGCTTTATTCAGCATTTCTAAAATAGCTGTAATTAACCTTTCATCCAAATTTAATAAAGGTGATAATTTAATTTATATACCTTTTCATATGCAATTTTGTAACACCGCAAGTCCTCTATGAAGAGGTGCACATTTAGAATCTGGCTTTTAAGCAACATCCTGCAGAGAAGTACATTTCAGTTTATATCATAATGAGTTCAAGGTAGAAATGAGCAAATTCCATATGAGGCTACTGTCCAAATTTCTTAGTTAAAACTGCAGATTGTGGAGTCAGGCATACACCTGCTTGCACATCAGAGTAGGAATTTCACAACAGCAAACACTCAAAGGCTTTCCCTTTCTTGTGCTGATAACAGTTTAGATTCAGCTTGCCTAGAAAAACAAAGTGAGGAAGCGTATGCAAACCCTTCAATGACAATCTGTATTCCATTTGAGAAACAAAATAAAGATCATATAGCAGTGACCCCATTTCACACACCATGTTCACAAAAAAAAAAAAAAAAAAACAAAACCAAAAACAAAACCAAAAAAAACCCCAACAACCAAGCTATAGTTCCAAGAAAAAGGATCCACAAAAATTTGAGATACATTAATTTTCTGACCCACGCCATATTTCCTGGATGCAAAAGGCAAATTGTGGTGAAAGAAGGAATTAGGACTTAATCATTATAAAAGAACCTGTCAGCTGGCTGTGGGGATGACAAACCAGGTCTGAGGAGCTGCACTCTGGGCTTTGGAAGCAATGTCTGAGAAAGGCTTTTGCAGGAGGAAATATTTGAGGCAGAGTACGAGAATGTGAAGAAACATGCAAACAGATTAAATGCTTCTGTTCAATCTCTCCCTGCAGTGAGCACAAGTCTCTCAAACAAGAAACGGTGCAGCAGAAGTTCAGTTGTTAAAACACCACTCCTTTGTGTAACATAAGAGTCCAGACAGCAGCTCACCAACATGCTGCCAGTGCCAGCTGGGCATAAAAAGCAGGAAGTAAATGAGTGATTGCATCCACCAGGCCTCTATGGATACCTGGCAGCAAAGTTGCACAAAGACAGACAAACTCTGAAAAACTGATAATTTAGGGCATAAGCCTACAGGAACTGGCTCGGAAAGTTAAACTAAAAGTTAAAAAGGGAAAATAAAAGTCAAATCTCCCAGGGCACATTTAATCTGCAGTCTGTATTGGTGGATAAATCCCTGGAGATATTTAAAATATGTGTAGATGTGGTGCCTAGGGACATGGTTTATTCGTGACCTGGTAGTGTTGCGTTAACAGTTGAACTTGATGGTCTTGAAGGTCCCTTCCAACCAGAACGATTCTATGAGTCTGTGATTCTATGATTCTATGAAGAGATCGGAAAAAACAGCAAACTGTGCTATGTAAAATATGTTTCAACATTGCATGTTACTGGAGTTGGTTGCATCTACTGACTTAGGCAACAAGCGTTTAATTCTATTGTGCCCCACAGAGCCAGCATAGCTGTATGCATTAGCACTCATTCCTCTCTAAACATTACTAAACCAAGTGAATTATGCTTGCATGCTTAGTAAGGGGCTGAACATGTTCCATAAAGAGCATATTGAAGACCCCAGCTACAACGCAATAACCCAGGCCTAATGCAGTTGCTGTTACCTCTATTACTTTCAGGGTATAAGCAGCAGAGATGTGTAGGGTACAAAGAAACAAACTTGGTTGCCAAAGATAAGCACATACTGCTGTCCTGGAGGAAAATAAATCCATACCTTTTTACCTGTAAACTGAAAGAGCAAGATATGGAAATTACAGAGAAACAAGAAATAGTGGTTACCATCACATTTCAGAATAGAATTTTTCTTTGCTTTTATTTATTGCAATATCGTCTTCTCATATACATCTAGCCTCTCCAATTCACAAAAAAAATGTCTCCATAAGAAGGATCTTAGATAGCAGATCTCACTTTCCACCACATTGTTTTTTTCTCAAGTCTGCAATGTTCAAATCACCTTTAGAAGAGAGGAATTTTGGCAAGCAAAAATAAGAACTGTAAAACTTTCTACATTCTATTTAACATCTGAAATGGAAAGGTTTGGAGTCTCTCAGACTGATTTTAATCGTTCTCTTCTGTTTCCCTAACAGAAAGACTGCCTAGATTTTTATTCACAGCTACATTAATTCAGGATTTATTCTCACCATACAGCAAATTTTCAAAAACCAAAATTAGATAATCAAAGGAGGATCTCATGAGTCCAGAAAAGGCAGCTGATCAAAGCATCTAAACTGGATTTGGCAGTACAGGGTATGAATTCCTGGCATCAGTCAGAAACAGCAGATGAACATCTGGGTTTCTCATATTCCACATGAGTGCTTTCTTGCAGATATCTTTCCTTCAGGTTTTCTGCAGGAAATAAATAAATAAAAATA